>CM037782.1:3976374-4000167 GCA_021229015.1 Solen grandis | reverse complement strand
TAATCATAGCTTGTCTTTAAAACAGACTAGCCTCTAATCTTTTTTACTTTTTTACTCTTGACAACTGTATTTTTCACACATCTAATGATCTGTTTATAGTTGCAAATCAGATAAAGAAAATACCGACGCTAATGACGTAATCATAGCTTGTGTAAATAGGAATTCCGGAAATTACGATACTGCGCAAAAACGTATGTGCGTGAAAACATATGACTCGACGATATACTAGGTGTGTTCGTGGGCATGCTCAGAAAAAAAATGTTTCTAGTGTGATTGAGATGCATTCTGAAATTCTGAAGGGGGGGGGTGGGAAGTTGAGCTTTTAAGGTAGTCACTGCGGGTTGTGGGTTCAAATCCCAGTAGATGTCAAACCTTTTCTTTCTATTCTACTTGTTGGTCATTATATCTGCATGGGTAAAAGTTGGAACAAAGACCTATTGAAAATTTTATTATAGGTCTTTGGTTAGAAGTTTCAAAAACACCATGGAGATCTTTATTTTAGCATTTTTTTTATAGTTTTATTAGTCATAGTTAGAATAAGAAGTCATTTGCCAATCTGAAAATCTGAAAACTTTGAACTGTTCTTCCTGTGTATTTTTTTTTTTTTTTTGATGTTTCGTCCAGTTTGATAATTATGTTGTTAGTGCTACTTGATGAATTGAAAGAGGATTCTAATGGTGATATCAGATAAGTACAAATCTTCCTTGAGTTGTTTTTCAGTTGATGGGCCTGAAATCTTTATCATCAACATACAGCTCATATCAACAAAAAAGGACATCTAATGATTTAAAAAAAAAACAACAACAAAAAAACAGAAGAAATATATTTTTTTTAATTGGCGAAAAAAGAATGAAAGGTGCATGATGGTAAAAATGCATGCTGGTATACCAGCTTTTTAGTGGAATGCAACAAACAATATTGAACTTATCCTGTGATAAAGGGCAGTTCTGGGATTACCAGTATAATACACTTCCGATGGTTTCTTCTTTCTATCTGGCACAAATTCTTCATGAGGGAGAGTGGTTCACCGGTTGGGGACTCTCCTGTTTAGCTTGCAAATCTGACAAAGCTTTGTTTAGTATAAATTGAATCCAGGCCTTTTTTTTATGGAACAGATATAGTGTGTTTTTTTGTGATAAGTCGTGTGTTACCACACCCAATCACATAATCCTGACACCCAGACCAGGAAATCATCTTTTTATGTCAAGCAGTTTTAACAAACTTGACCCGGCCCAGGATTGAACCTTATCCGCTAGCGTGCAAGTCCAATGCTCAAACCACTGAGCCAAAGTGTCGACTCACTGACGCAGTTGTCAGAGATTGTATTTATACCTGTGACAATGTATCGTCACATTACTTTTCCCTCCGAGAAGTCTCGACCCGAGACTTGGTCTGAGAAACATATGGGTAAGCAACTCCCGTCTGGCAGTTGTCATTATCCCACCACTGCCACGAATGTAACAAACTTGACCGGGCCCAGGATTGAACCCGGTCCACCGGCATGCAAGTCCACTGAGCCAAAGAGTAGTCTTCCTGATGCATTTGTCAGATATTGTAGTTATACCTGTGACGACGCATCATCACATAATGAACTATACAAATGTGATTTTTAATGTCCATGGTACATCACAGCTAAGGTGAAACTCATGAAATCCTGCTTCCAAAGAGCACTTGGTTACTGGAATCAGTATAAAGATAAAAAAGTGACAGCTGAAAGTAATGGCAGGGAAGCTTGTGACTTTTGCGGTAATGAGTACTGCTAATATGGCGGACAGAAGCCTTCGATTCAGACCCATTTTTCAGATAATTTTATATTATATCCCTCATACTTACGTAGGAGACCTGCCGCAGCCTATGTAGAATGGAATATTGTTATCGACTATACCTTATTTTTTATCTTTATGGTAACAGTTTTCTCAAACACTAAAAAATTCTACTAGTATTTTTAATTTTGACAATTATTTTGCAGGTAAATGGGTCTGAATTGAAGGTTTCAGTCCGCCTTATTGTCAAACACGTAACTTACCTCAAAATTCACGTGATTCCCTGCTGTGTGATTGGTAACATTTTCTTTTTAGAATCTTAAGGATAGGGCCAATTTTTGTGTTTGTATCTACAAATGTTATATTAAGCTCTCCAAGTTCTTTTTACTGGCACATGCAGTGTAACTGAGTCACTGACAGGTTGTTTTCATTTCAGCCAATGAAATGATCCAGCGGTTGATAGAGAGCCTTGTGACAGAGAAGATGTTGAGACGGCGACATTTCATGTGCCTCCTGCAGGAGAGTGTCACTAGTCTGGACCTGAGTTTGGCAGGCGGTGCCGCCAACAACGACACGGTTCTGTCTACAGTCATGGCTCGATGTCCGGTATGTTTACTTGTGTTTAAACATTGTCCTCACCAGGAGCCAGAAAACTAGAGTTCTTTACAAAGATTTTGGAGATAGATTGAGTCTTTTCATATAAGTTAATTCATTCATTCTTGCTGGCATTAAATTTCGTGGAATTTTTAATAAAGTCATTGTTATTGTTACTTATATTCATGAAGATATATTCTAGAACACATGAGATCTATCAAACGGTCTGTTTTCGTGGGGATTGATGTTCGTGGATATAGTCGACCATGAAATAAATGAAAATTAGTCTCCCACAAAAATTAACGATTCTGCTGTAGTCATATTGGAAGTGCTAATGAAAACAAGAGTCCTGTTGAGTCCAGCAAGAAGTTGATTAGGCACTCTCTGGACTGTCTGGTACATTTAGTTCTCCCAACAGGATTTTTTCATATAATTATATTGATGCAGTTACTTCCCCTTGCTATACCTATCAATTTTGTAGGTGCCGATTTGATTTGCTTACACAAAGGTCAATCTGAGACGATCTTCTACACAATGTGGTCAGATTCAGTTTGAGCAATATACTGAATCTGACTTAAATGAGATTGTATTTAAAGTCGCTAAATATTCTTGTTTATTTGATTACTTGATATTTTTCAGATTGTGTAATGTAAGATTTTCTATAGTTATATTCCTCACAGTGCTCACACTCAGACTGTATCTTTTTTCAGACTGGGAAGGGGCCTTAACCCTTTCCCTCATATAGACTCATTTTGACGCACTCAACAGGTACCACATAAAACCTGATCTGCAGAAAACCACAGTTAAACCTTACCAAATTTAATTATAAAGTCCTCATTTCCAGACCACTGAGGAACAGCAAACAGCATAGGTCTTTTCATGGTGTCCTCTATGAGGGAAAGGGTTAATACCATATTGTAGGGGAAAATATCTCCATTTTCTTTACACTCCACGGCCAATGTGGCAAGAAAAATCCTGGGTTAAAATGCAAATTTGGGGAAAACTGCATGAATTAATGAAATTTTCAAAGGGGAATCCACCTTTAAACAGCCCCTGATAAAGAAGGAAAAAGTCCTTGTATCCTGAATGAAATTCAACACCAAAATGACTTAAAGGAACAACAGATCAGTCTATTGTCAAGTGGTCCTGTACTTGACTGTGAATACAGAGGTTGTTGGTCCAAACCCCATTTGGGGAGAGAATCTTTCATGACCTCAGGTGCAAATTAATGGTCCAACCCAGGTACCACCGGGAGGGATAAGTACAAGTTGCTGAAATTTGGATGCACTGGATGCAAAAGAAACAAGTTCAATCATTGGATAATATTAGTTATGAAGTGTCACAATGCTCCTGAGTCTAAATTTGATTTTAAATATTCACACTTCAAATGATCTTTGTTGAACAATACTTTAGAATGTCTGACAGACTGTAGGGACAGTGGTACTCAGATGAGCGATATAGGGACCCCTTAAGTGTTTTGTTTTCGATATGCTTAGAGATATTGAAATAATATTTGGGGTTGTTTGTTTTTTTGGATAATTTTTGGCCATTGAACTGAGAAAAAAAAATAGCTTTTTGTTCTATATTTCAATGCTATGCATTTATCTGTACATCAAATTTATTTTGTATATATACTTTACATTTGTTGGGAGAAAGTTGCTCTAGTTGCTCTCAGCATTCCCCAGCATATGCATGTAATCCTTCAAATACTTGAGATCCAGTATATTTTAAAATGTTAACTTCATTTTCTGACAGTTTTTGTGTGAAGAATAACTTATTTTCATATTTAATGGTTATTTTGCTGATGGTGATTTCAGAAACTGACCAGTGTCAACCTGCAGGGTTTACGAAGTATATCAGCCAGGTGTCTGTCTGATTTTGTCACCAGTAGCCCAGGTTTGAGGAGGCTGAACCTCAGTCAGACCAACTGTAATGACCAGGTGTTGTCAGCCACAGGTAGGAACTTATACTTACATAACCATTACATAACCATCAAAAGTCTCAGATAGGCTGCGTATTTGTTAAATTGCTCAAGTAAAACTGGACAAGTACACAATGACGTTCAAATCAATGGGTTAAAATACTCAATTAAAAACTTGTAGACTCATTTAATTCTGTGAGCAGTACTACTAATGCTGTAATTTGATATGGCCCACTAATTTTCTGTATACGGTATCTTCTAACTTTCTTTTTAAGTGACTTTTTGATTTCTGGAAAGTTGTGGATGTAGCAGCTCACTGTGCCCTAATTGGACACTGTATTATATGCTGGGTACTCAGTTGAATTGAAAAATGACAAGTTAACATTTGTTATATTTACTCAGTTATTTTAGCTGAATTCTCCATAAGTGTTTAAAGTAAAGGGAAATACTGAATTGGTCAGTACAGTCATGTCTATGTTACCCATGTGTAATGTCTGTTACACATGTATAATGTCTGTTACTCATGTGTAATGTCTGTTAGTCATGTAAAATGTCTATGTTACTGATGTGTTATGTCTGTAACTCATGTGTAATGTCTGTGTTACTCATGTATAATGTCTGTAACTCATGTAATGTCTGTTACTCATGTGTTACGTCTATGTTACTAATGTAATGCCTATGTTCACGTGTAATGTCTATGTTACTCATGCAATGTCTACGTAACTCATTTGTAATGTCCATATTACTCATGTAATGCCTGTTATCCTGCCGGGATTCGAAAATCCGAATGACCCTGCCGGGATTCGAACCCACGCAGTGAGGGGCTGAGTGAGTGTTAAAGTCAGCGACTTTACCCTCTTGGCCACGGAGGCCCCCCCAATAGAGGGGAATTCCATTTCTAAATATAACTAGATTTGCATACTGCAAATGCAACGGTTTTCGTGATGATCAACAGTTTCAAACCTGATCAGCCAAGTTGAAATACCAGAAAAACAACAAAATGCAAAATGCTTTATATGTGACCAAGACTTAAAGGCATCTCGAAAGGAATGTGATGTCCCACTGAGCCAGGCCCCCATCTGCTGTGATCAGACCTGCTAATTGCTGGTCATCACTGCAGGGAGTCTTTAGCCAATATAGTACCTATATGTTATGGTAAAACCTCTGATGGGTTGATGCATAACTAAATTACCTGCTACAATGGAAGTGAGATAGTAGGCTAGTTTTACACAAAGCAATAAACATATAATGACTTGGCTTGACTATTTGAGTTTACCGTCGCTTCGACAGTATTTCAGTCATATAGCAACGTCCAGCTAATTACAGGTGAAGGAAGACCTCGAATGCACGGAGACATCCGGGTAGAACCACCGACCTACCGCAAGCCAGCTGGAAGGCTTCCTCACATGAAAATCCGAATGACCCTGCCGGGATTCAAACCCACGCGGTGAGGGGCAGAGTGAGTGTTAAAGTCAGCAACTTAACCCTCTCGGCCACGGAGGCCCCAAACATATAATGAATGATAGTGATAATATGTGGGTTGTTTAGTTTATGATCCCTTACATAATTATTCTTTATTACATTTATTACTTGGAGTCAATTTTGTAACTGCATGATTATAGGATCATACGGCATTTATTTCAGAATTAAAGTTTTGATATTGAAAATATAGAGATACGCATTTTTGTAGTAATTAAAATGAGCCTGAAGGACATAATTCTGACAATGAATGATCTTTTTGTTTTTTATTTGCTTTTGCTAGAGACATTTCGTTACATTTTATTCAACAGAATTTCTGTTATTGAATAAACAAGTAATAAAATTTGTGTTGATTTCCAACATATAAACATGTGTTGAGGGAAGAAATGAGAGAATGAAAGTAATGAGTGATACATAACTTATTTCAAAAATTAATGTCCCTTTTTATGATAATTTTACAACTAAATTAAAAAAGAAAGAAAGAACAAAATAAATGAAAAAATGAAAGAAAGAAAGAACAAAATAAAGTAGACAAAATAAATCAACAGAGAAAGAAAGAAAGAAAAGGAAGATTTATATTTGCTCGAATAAAAAAAAAGAATAATAGAGAACTTTTAGGATCATTTCTGGTATTTGGTATGTTCACAACTTTTTTACAAACTGTGAATGACTATATACAACCCCATGTAGCAACATATGCACTCTTGAACAATACCTGTGACAGACTGTGGCAGTCTGCCTAATCAAAAACAGATGCCCACACAACGGCGGGTGGGTGAATTTTTGCTTGATGATATATATTATTATACTCAATACCATAATTAATTGAAAACAACCGCCATAACCAATTTATTTTGTTACTATATGCTTTGTCCAATGTTATTTACTATGTAAATCTTGGAAATAAACTATTGAATTGAATTGAATAAATGGGGGGTGGGGGTCACTTATATAAGGGTTTTGAGATGCTTTAAGCATCCATATATTGGCAATGAGCCAATATGATCTAAGTGTGGCACATTGAACGATTTGATTAATGTTGATCATCACTGTGCGCTCAAAAATGTCTTCCAAAGTGTCCCACTTTTTATACTAAACAGTTAAAAATCAGGTGAGACAGTTGGGAATCCTGCTTATTATTATGAGAACAATAGTTTTCAGTAGTATAAATGATTTACAATTTATTTGTTATCAAAAATTTTGGTAACGTAACAAGCCATTTGGTTAAACATATATCAGCTTTCACTCTATGCCTCAAAGTTCAGTAATGCACTAGAAGGAACTTTTGGTAAGCTAAAACTTGTTTAAAAGGTGGATGTTTGTACATGTACTTAGTTGTTTTGCTATCCAATTCAAAAGTGAGTGTGTGGGAGGAATAATAATACATGTAGAATAAAGACACAATTCATCCTCTCTCTCTCCCTCTCTCTCTCTTACCCATGATTCTTTGAGCGCTCTTACACAGGTCATTCAGACCAGTGTTGACACATTGCAAAAAAAAAAAGTGCAAAGAATAATAATAATGGAAACAAATTAAAAAAAAAAAGGGAAAAAGAAACACAAGAAGAACAGTAGGTTTTCGCGGCTGCGTTGCAGTCCACAAAAATCTAACAAATCGTAGAGAGGGAAAGAAATTATTGATTCATCAAGGTATTGGTGTATCAACCATTCAGACTGAGTTTTTTTTCGCGTAATAATCCAAGAGGGATAGGAAGTATATTTAGGCTTTTTTTGATTTATAATAGTCTTAAAATGGCGACATCTTGTTTTTTTTCATGTAATGCCTATGTTGTTACATGTAATGTCTATGTTACTCATGTAATGTCTATGTTGTTACATGTAATGTCTATGTTACTCATGTAATGTCTATGTTACTCATGTAATGCCTATGTTGTTACATGTAATGTCTATGATTCTCATGTAATGTCATGTTACTCACATGTAATGTTTTTGATATTCATGTGTTATGTCTATGTTACTCCTGTTATGCCTATGTTACTCATGTAATGTCATGTTACTCACATGTAATGTTTTTTATATTCATGTGTTTTGTCTATGTTACATATGTGTAATATCTATGTTATTCAACTTTGATAAGATTTAAAAAAAAGATAAATTTGATTTATTTCAAATTTATAAACCAAACCTTGTATTTACAAAATAAAAGGAACACATATCTATAAGAGTTGGCCTTTTTAAAGAATCAAACATAGAGAACAATTTTATTGTTATTCATTTGACTGATCATTTGAAGATTTAGGGTACTAAGCTATTCTATTCACCCAAGCATCGACATCAGTGTTGGCGTCACTGTAATGCTTTGGTCAAGATTTTCATACCACCTCACTTTTTCACTGAACGCTTTCAGGAATTAAAATTTGGAATACTTGTTTATGACCATCACCTCTGCATGTAGGCAAGAGTTCTATTTTAGCCTTTTGAAAATATAGAGATTCTTGTTTTAATTTTAACTGCCAAAGATTTGTTTAAATGGCAAACACTAAAAAAGTCCAGGATGCTGTCCTATGGACAGCTCTTGTTAATTTTTTTATTGGCATATAAGTGCCTAAGGAAAAGAAAGGCTATGAATGAAAGAATCCTGCCTTAGTAATGATGCTAACAGAAATGATAAAAGAATACAATGTAATACTGTAATGAATAATAATTTTGCAAGACTCATGGCTATGACTTTAGGGTCATATGAGTAAGCGATTGGTTTTTAGCTCACCTGAGCAAAAGGTAAGATATATCCTTAGAAAATAGACAAAGACGAACCTTGGCGTTAAAAATCATCTACTTAGAAACCAAATGACAATAATTTACTTTACTTGGCACAAAGATCATCTCTTGGTCCTCTAATAAAACAAAGTTGGTCCATTAAAAGATAAGGCCCAAATGGATTAGCTAGTTTTCCAACTTAACTAAACTTACTGAAGGTAAAAAACACAAATACAATATAAAACTTTTATATCGGTTGCCTCTTTTTGCATAGAGAAGTCACAATAACTGCTTAAGTAATGTTTGATTCATTAAAAAATGAGACCCTAGGGACATCAATTTGTTCTCTTATTGTACAAGTTTGATAGTCAGGTGGGTGAATCTAAGGCCACTGTGGCCCTCTTGTTAGTTAACTATTATGTATAATGAGTCTCATTGTTATCCTGTGTCAGGTCACAGTTGCTTGGACCTGCTGGAGTTGAACATTGCATTCACCAAGACCACCAACAGCGGGCTGTTCAGTGTTTGCCAGGCCTTCACCCCAGCAGTGGGCTGCAAGCGTCTTGTCCGCCTCAACATCCAGGGAACCATGATAGGCACCCAGGGGGCGCTGCACAGTCTTCAGAACCTACCAGCCCTGCAGTACCTTGAGTTTGACGACACATGTGGCCTGGTGGAGATGGACAGAGACATGCGTCCAGATTTCTCTGGGCCCTACCAGTTGCGCGTTATCACCAGTCATGGTATAAAGATTCAACCAGTTTCCAGTGAGAGCATACTTCTGGCTTGTCAGTGGTGCCCGTATGCAATGGAGGTTAAATTGTATGCTGGTTTGAATGATAGTAATATTCTTAGCTTGAAAAAACTGACAAAGGTGCGATCGTTGTCTTTGGGAAACAGTGAGGGTCACAGCTTGACATTTTCTAATGGAGTTTTACCAGTTCTTACCGAGATAGGTAGTCATTTGACTGATTTGACACTTGCGGATGTCAATGACCTTCAGCTCCTGTCAGTAGGCCGCTGCTGTCCCAAGCTGCAGTGTCTGACTGTGCTAATATCGGAGCTAGACGATGATGCTCCCATCTTGTCCCATACACCGGCAACACAGCATGAACTTCAGGGCATCTTCTGCACACTGACACACTTTTGTTTTGCTTTTCCCATGCAAAGAACTACATTTCACGAAGCAATGATAAAGACAATTTTAAAAAATGCAAAGGATCTGAAGTCCTTGACATTACAGTATATGCAGACTTTAACGTCAGACATGTTGATGAACATATTCTCCCACAATCCTTTGCATAGTCTGCAGAAGTTAAAACTTGTTTCGTGTAATAATGTTGAACCAGAAAATATTGAGTATCTGTTGCTTGGACAGAATGACTTGACCTTAGTAGAATTGCACAATTGTGAGAAAATCACCCAGCAGGATTACGACAGATATAGACAGTTCATACAACACCACCATCTGGACTTACAGATCAGTTGGTTATGAGTTTGAATTAGGTCGGAGGTCACTATCTAGGAAGGAACTATTTATTTAAAACTCAGAATCTTGAACTATGAAACCAGGCTCCACCAGCAATATTTAGCACTAAGTAATTCTGAAATACTTAGGCGTGAATTTCATCATTTTTGATTCTCAAATAAAAATACCCAGATATTTCATTTCTTAACAAATATGGTTAATTATTAAAGTAATAACATAATTATGTTAATTTAGTCATGTCCTTGAATATTTCAAAACAAAAATGATGAAATTTGCCTCAAATATTTAAGTATTACTTAGCACTAAGTATTTTTGGTGGAATTTGAGCCAGTGGTCAGAATTTAATTTCTTTTGGCACAGTCACCTGATAGTGCTCTACCATAATTGCTAAAATAAAGCAGATTCCTTGAAAGCCCCTAGGTGGTGGACTAGTTTCTTTATATGGAAAATTTTAAAATTCTTTTTCTATGAAGCCAAAGGTCAGAATTTAATTTTATTTAGCACAATGATCATCGCATAGATCATATATACAGAGTATATAATGGTAAGTACCTTAAACTAACCGACCACCAAGGGGTCTCACTTTTCAAGAGATCAGCTTTACTTTAGCAAATATGGTACACAGCCATTAGGTGACCATTTGTCATTTATGACCACAATTGAATAGCCACCTCATTGTAAATGGAAAATTCTTCTTAAAATTGTATCTTCATACACCTTCTTAATATAATTTAAAATGCCATCTGATACAATCCTCAAAATGGGCATATATATTTACCCTGCACTTCCTTTTCCTAAAAGTATGTAATGATTTGTTAAATTTGCATTCAGCATGTGCAAAATATTTAGTTAATAAACAACATGTATGCAAATCATAATTATAATGAATTAAAGCAAGCTTTAACTATTTTTTTGTTGTTGCAAGATTTTTCAAGACTGTAGATTTCTGGAACAGAAATCAAGACTGGGAAATCTTCTGTAGATGATGCAACTCTTTTGAAACATACAGCACTTGTTTAGTGGCTTGTATTCTGGACAGAATTTAATTAAATTTGGCAGGGCTGATCCTTGTGAACCTTCACAAAAGTTGCTAAAATAAACATGATCCATGTAAAACTCTGGTTGCCATTGCAACAGAAAGAAATAAAAAAATGAAAACTTCAAAAATCATCTTCTTCAAAACTAATGGCCAGATTTCAAAATGTTTTAGTACAGATGTTCCTTGGGTAACACTCTACCAAGATTGCTAAAATTATTCCGATCCGTGAAAAAAATGGCTGCCAGGGGCAGGGCTAATTTGCCTTAAATGTATTAGTGAAATCTTTAAACGACATCTAGCTCTGAAACCGCAGGACAGAATTTAATTAAACTTGGCAGAGATGATCCTTGGGTGAACCTTCACAAAAGTTGCTAAAATAAACTTGATCCATGTAGAACTCTGGTTGCAATGGCAATGAAAAGGAATTATGAAAACTTTAAAAGCCTTCTGCTTCAAAACTACTGGCCAGATTTCAAAATGTTTTAGTACAGATGTTCCTTAGGTAGCCCTATACTCAAGTTAGTAATTCAGAGCCTCTATGGCCCTCTTGTTGTAAAATAATGTTTTAACATTCCAAAAATTAAAAAAAAGATAAATTGCTTTTTTTTCATTCTCAAAATAAATGAAAAGCAATTAAGCTTTCCTGTTTTAGCTCAGAAGAATACACATTTTATTAATGTAAATAACAAACCTAACTGCTTTGTTAAAGATGTGTATACATGTAAAAATTGTTATTTATTTGTTGGGCATTAATATCCTTTGAATTCATAGTTTACATTTTGATCATTCATGTTACTTTACATTCACGTTTTCAGTGAAAGCTGAACAATAGTGATCCTGTAGTTTTATGTTTATATTGAACACTATTTGAAAATTTATCTTTTTGTAACTTGCTAATCAGATCAAACTTATTTTCTTCATTACAAAAGAATTTTTATATATATATATATTTTTTTATCATATGTCTTTATATACACTTAATTTAAGCTACATAATTGGTATACATGTATTAATCATATTTACTTAATTCCTTGCAATGAGAAACAATAAAGAATAAAGTACTAATAGTGGACTGTTATGCTGTCTCCCATTTTATCAGATAATCTCGATTTAAAACCTTGCTAAAACCTTGTTGCAAACAAGAACCAGGTTGCTAACTTGAAGGTCAAGGTCACAGCACTCAGTTGACCTTTAAATCGTGTCCCAGCTTTAACTTTGTTGTGAATGGTTGTGTTTGAAATAACTTGGCACAAGTGATCCTTAGGACAAAAAAATGTGTTGCAAACAAGAACCAGGTTGCTAGCTTGAAGTCAAGGTCACAGTACTTGGCTTACCTTTGAATCAAGTCTTGGCTGTAACTTTGTTGTGAATGATTGTGTTTTGAAATAACTTGGCACAAATGATCCCTAGGATATGATGTAACTCAAATAAGAACTAAGTTGCTAGCTTTAAGGTCAAGGTCACAGCAGCTAGTTAAGTTTATAATTTGTGTAAGCAGTCCTGTCTTGGTTGTATCTTGTTATGTATAGTCATGTTTTGAAAAGAACTTGGCACAAGGAGGAATCCTTAGGACAAAACACTGTGTCACAAAACAAGTACAGGCTCCTAGCTTGAAGGTCAAGGTCACATCTCTTGGTTGAGGTCAGGGTCACAGCGTTCATTTGATCTTAAAATCATCATTTATATTTCCAGTTTTTCACATTCACTGGCAAAAACATCATCTAATAAATATACTGGTGAGGGCATCCGTATCCTAGCTTTAATTAACCCTTTCCCTCATATAGACTCATTTTGACGCACTCAGTAGGTACCACATAAAGCCTGATCTGCAGAAAACCACAGTTAAACCTTACCAAATTTAATTACAAAATCCTCATTTCCAGACCACTGAGGAGCAGCGAACAGCATAAAACCTGATCAGCCTGCGAGTTACTCGCAGGCTGATCTGGTTTTATGCTGTTCGCATAGGTCTTTTCATGGTGTCCTCTATGAGGGAAAGGGTTAAAAAAAGTAGTGGACGTTTCATGATTTCAGTTACCAAAACATTAGCTCACCTTTGCATCAGTGACTTGAATTAGGAATACATTGTTATTTTTCACATGTAAAAGTATAATTAGGATGACAGGCAACAGGTAAGCCCTGTATGGTAAGAGTACAAGATGTTTGCAGATGTTTGCGGTAATTGAATACATGTACATGGCTGTTTCAACTTCATGCCAAAAATCCCATTGTTTAAATTCATGTTGTTTAATATTCATTTAGACTTGAATTACATCATCAGTATTCATATAGTTAAAGGGCTGACAATATTAATCAAGCTCCGCCCCAAGTTATGGACCTTGTACGTGACACTTCCTCTTACCAAGTTCTTTCCATATATCAAATTTCACCTAAAAGCGTAAGTAGAAGATGATTTATTATCCAGATAAAATATGACAAGAAATGTGAAAAAGGGGGATAAATTCAAAAATATTGATGTCAGAGTTATGAACCTTGAGCATGACACTTCCTCTAATCAAGTTCTATCCATAAATAAAATATCACTTCAATAGCAGAAATAAAAGAGAAGTTATCTTCCCAGCAAAATGTGTGACAGACAGATGGACGAAAAAAAACAAAACAATATGTCTCCCCTATATGAATATGTAGATCTTGGTGTAGATTGGATAGATAACATAGATCTTGGTGTAGATTGGATGGATAATGTAGATCTTGGTGTAGATTGGATGGATAATGTAGATCTTGGTGTAGATTGGATGGATAATGTAGATCTTGGTGTAGATTGGATGGATAATGTAGATCTTGGTGTAGATTGGATGAAAAAGGAAGATCTTGGTGTAGATTGGATAGATAACGTAGATCTTGGTGTAGATTGGATGGATAATGTAGATCTTGGTGTAGACTGGATGGATAATGTAGATCTTGGTGTAGATTGGATGGATAATGTAGATCTTGGTGTAGATTGGATGGATAATGTAGATCTTGGTGTCGATTGGATGGATAATGTAGATCTTGGTGTCGATTGGATGGATAAGTAGATCTTGGTGTAGATTGGATGGATAATGTAGATCTTGGTGTCGATTGGATGGATAATGTAGATCTTGGTGTAGATTGGATGGATAATGTAGATCTTGGTGTCGATTGGATGGATAATGTAGATCTTGGTGTCGATTGGATGGATAATGTAGATCTTGGTGTCGATTGGATGGATAATGTAGATCTTGGTGTCGATTGGATGGATAATGTAGATCTTGGTGTAGATTGGATGGATAATGTAGATATTGGTGTAGATTGGATGGATAATGTAGATCTTGGTGTAGATTGGATGGATAATGTAGATCTTGGTGTAGATTGGATGGATAATGTAGATCTTGGTGTAGATTGGATGGATAACGTAGATCTTGGTGTCGATTGGATGGATAATGTAGATCTTGGTGTAGATTGGATGGATAACGTAGATCTTGGTGTCGATTGGATGGATAATGTAGATCTTGGTGTAGATTGGATGGACAATGTAGATCTTAGTGTAGATTGGATGGATAATGTAGATCTTGGTGTAGATTGGATAGATAACATAGATCTTGGTGTAGATTGGATGGATATGTAGATCTTGGTGTAGATTGGATGGATAATGTAGATCTTGGTGTAGATTGGATGGATAATGTAGATCTTGGTGTAGATTGGATGGATAATGTAGATCTTGGTGTCGATTGGATGGATAATGTAGATCTTGGTGTAGATTGGATGGATAATGTAGATCTTGGTGTCGATTGGATGGATAACATAGATCTTGGTATAGATTGGATGGATAACATAGATCTTGGTATAGATTGGATGGATAACGTAGATCTTGGTGTAGACTTGATAGATAAAGTAGATTTTGGTGAATTATGTAGATCTGAGTGGATGCAGTATAGATAACAATTATTTCATTGTAATGTGTGCTTGGGTTGATCATCCTACAGTCAGTATTTCAGTCATTTGGAGACTTCTGTCTACAAGAGACACATTTAGTTATATCACACCATCAACAAGTTCAATGATGCCACACCCATCACAATATGGTAACACTGGGCCAACCAGTCCTGGAACTACTCACATGTGCTATGCCACTGGGCCAACCAGTCCTGGAACTACTCACATGTGCTATGCCACAAACACAAAGGAGATATACCAGTACAATTTTTAATGACACTGGTCTGTTGTGGCCTGGGATTGAACCCACAACCTCATTGTAAGGATCTCATTATAATCCTAAATCTCATAGAATGAAAACAGATGAGACCTTCTGGGATATCTTTATTTACTGAAAGTGTACGACTAATCTAAAGTAGGCCAGAAAATGCTGCAGGAATTTGAAATATAAAAACAACTTGTGAAAATACAAGCTTTTATTAAAAAAAAATCAGGATTGTAGAAAAATATTAATTATGCATTCAGAGAGATAATACAGATATGGTTAATATAAAGTTTAAGATTTCCTGGAATTATATTGGCAAATGACATTACAACTACACAAATACTATCTATCCACAAGTATACTGAAAACAAAAGTATGGAAGACTTCTAACACAGAAGTAATTATCAAGATTCATTCCCTGTCAGCACTTTTAAACCTACCAAGGGATACAAAACACACATTCATCCTCTGTAAATCATACTTTCTAGATTTTTTTTTATGTTTTCTTTTCAATGCAGTTGAACAGATGCAACTCAAATGTCTTTTGATTTCTTTTATGTTACCAAGGAGTTCTTTTTAAATCTTTAGTAAATAAAATGGATATAGAAGGGAGCTTGAATGTTAACAATTTAACAAAAAATCTGATTAACACGTTAGAAAAGTAGATTGTCTTTGATTACATGAAACACAAATGTAAAAGGAATAAACAAATTCAGTAATAGAAAATTCATAACAAACAGCAAACACTATAGATGAACAAAAAAAGCAAAAATGTTAGTCACATGTACTGATATGCTAAATTATATATATATAATTATATATAATTATGAATTGCAAGAAAGTGTCCAAATGATTTTGCACGATTTTCAGTGTAACACAGAATGGCTTTGGGTCTTTTGTGTAGCCAAGCGCCACTTTACCCTGCTTGTATCTAAGAACTACCCTCCTTGCTGCCTCTGTCACTACGGCGTCCATTGCGTCCACGGCGATCCTGTTGTTTGTCAGATCCATGCCGTGTAGGATCGTATCTGGAGCTGCTGTGGCGTTTAGGAATCCCTTCAGAAAAAACCTCAGGAGATGGATCAATGTAGGTGGCCGGCCCGTATCCGTAGTAACCGTAATTGTTAAAAGCAGGATATATCTGCTCCCCAAACTCGTCCTGGTCATCTGATGCCCTTGATGAGTTGGACCTTCGTGTTAAGTCCTTGGTATCTGAATTTCTACTTGAGTGTTGCCTGCAAGTAAAAGTCATGTTTTCATCACCTTTTTAACCTTTCCAATCTCACATTTTAATGGTTGATTTTCAAAAAAAAAAATAATTGCTACACTTAAAAAAGGAAATCAAAAATATAAATGTGGCTGAAAAAAAGCTCAAGATTATATTTGGCAGTCTGAAACATTCATTATCAAATAACTTGAGTATACCTGTAAATATAGTCATTAAACTCACTCCAGTGTTAGGCTGAACACATGAATGACTTACCTGTAACAGCCCAGATTTTCCCACCAGTCAGTTTTTTCCCCAGGGAAGAAACTGACTAGTCAGGTTTTTCCGCACCAGTCAGTCCCCCCCCCCTTTTTTAAGGTTTTGGAGGTGGAGAAATTCTGGACAAGTCAGTTTTTCCCCCTATCTAATGTATTGTGTGTGATGGTGGGGAAATTCTGGCCTAGTCAATTCCCCCCCCCCCCCCAGTACATGATCAAGGAATCCTCAGCGAAATCCAAGGCCATTTAAATGAATTAATGCAAAACCAACAATATTTTTGGACCAGCAAAAGCCACAACTGTCATTAAATAAAATGACATGATTGTTTGATTCCTGGAAACACTGATGAAAAGTCAGTCTTACTGCTTTAGTGTTTACAGAGATCAAGCTTATGATTCTGTCCTATATATGAGCTGAAACATTTGCCAAAATTTCTTGACAAAAGAGTGACAGACATTAGCATTAGAAGTGTTGAATTAAGATTAAAAAAAAAATTAGCTTTGACAGTTCCTGGACACAAAATTCTTGATCTACTGATATATTTTTTACAATACATATAAAATTATAATTTAAATGTGACACTGGTTTCAGAACTTGGGTGGATGGGGAAACTGATCCTTGTTAATTTTTGTATTGTTTAAAAATAAACCTATGATAAATTTCTACCTTGTATAAGTAAGGTTAGAGTAATACGTAATTATGCCTAACCTGTGTTTGTACACCAGGAATCCAACTATGCCAGCAATGATGATAAGGACAAGGGCCGCCATGCCAGCTGCAAGTCCAATCACCAATGTATCGTTCATCTCAATTGCATCTTTGTCTATGTTGTATACAGAAGTAGTCGTTGTCTGTGGGCAGTTTGGAGCTACAATATATATTGAAAGATATATTGAGACTCTCACATATACTTGCCAATCATCCTGTATCTAACCAAGTCAAACATCAAGGACTGACTGCAACCTGTTCCATATTCTTTTATTTCTAATTTATTTTATTTAATTCATATACTATGAACATTTCTGTGGTCTGCCCCTGGACTGTAATGTGTTCAGACAGCAGATTGATATAAGAAATTCATCCTACCAACAGTATTTCAGTCATTTGAAGACCATGTCTACTTGAGACAGGTTTAGTGCTGCCACACTGCAGTATAACGCTGTAGACATGTGACATGATACCACACCTGGTCACATTATCATGACACTGTGCCAACCAGTCTTGAAACTACCATTATATGCTGAGCGCCAACCAATGATATTTTTAAGACTAGGGTATGTTGCAGCCAGGGATCAAACCCACAACCTCACAATTCCAGGGCAGACTTTCTTACCACATGGCCACCGGAGAATGGTCAAACTGGTATAGACTTACATGTGTGGTACATGAGTTGTCCAGTGTAAGCATCACACAGGTAGCAGGGGTTGGCTGGGTTGGCATCCAGGGGTCGGTAACACACATTGTCTACAAAACAGCTGGCTCTCTGTAACAAACATCACACCTCAAGTCTCATGCTGGTCAATGTAACTCTATCATCTCAATCCTTCATAACCCAAACCCATAAAGAATAGAAATGGTAAAATCTATGATATGTATCGATATTTTTCACACTGGCACGACTGCTATGGGTGTGAGGCATTCAACAATTTACCTGTACGACAAGTGCTAATTATACGGAAGCTGCATCTTTTGACTGTCTTCTTAAGCTTTTTCTGTGTTAGAAAATTATGCTTTAATTGTTATCACTCTAGGTGCCATAAAATTTGAATTTATGCTCCTGTGAAATCATTTGAATTTTTTTCTATCATGGATACTTCCGCTGATCATGATGTGATGGTGAGCAAACGACCCGGTACCTAACCCAGGCAGCTAGGCACTTTGATCAATTATTAACTTTGTACTCAATACCAATCTTATATTTGAATTACGTCAGGAGAGTTTTGCTTGCATATCTAGCTTATTAAAAATTTATAACATACCTGAAAAAAAAAGGAATAATTATTTCATATACAGTAATGCATGTACAATTGTAAAAAAAATTTTTTGACAGAACAGTGACGCTTATCTAGAGTTCAAAGACTTGGCAGTTTGACGTTGATATGGCCTCATATGTGAGTTTAACTCCCAATGTCTTGAACTTTTTAGGCTAGTCCCTTCAAGTCTGACTTATCAAAGTTCCGCTGTACATAAAATTTACTTCCTTATATTGTCATTCAGTACAATTTCAAGATTTTCAATAAATTTTAACCCTTAACCTGCTGAATTTCTCAAATGGACTTAGCCGGCACCTTTTTTTGAACTGTCCATTATAAATTTTAGGGATAACAAGATGAAAACTTGTAGTTGGTCAGCCAACAGTAAAGAGCCAGGCCAGTTTGCCATCCCCAAGTATCCCCAAACACTCTGGTCCACCTCTAGGTCTCCCCTTCTCCCATCTCTTTGTCTCATGACATCACACTCACCTGTCTCATGACATCACACTCACCTGTCGTGTGCAGGTTGCTGTCAGCTGGTCCTGTGCCGTACACGTAAAGCAGACGGGGTTACTGGCTACAAACAGCAGTTTGCTACTCTGGCTGGCAACCTGGCCATTGTTGCTCACAGAGATGAGGAGAGCATGCATGGGCAGGGCACCAGTTGAGGTCAGGTCACAGGTTACCTCCTCAAACGAGTCTACAGTGGCAGGAACAATGGTCACATTCCCAGTTGGGAAGGTCCCTGTTTCATTCACCTTTATTAAAAAAAGATTTCATAAAATTTCAGAGCAAAAGATTGTGATATTCTAGGACAGATATTACAAACAGAAATGCAATGAAAAAAAAAAAAGAAAACTTTATGAGTCACATACTGGTAGTTTTGGTGGTAAAACATATGTTTATTGCCTTTAATCATTATATCATTGATAATCATTATATGTGATGTATAATTATGAAGCCTCATCATTTTATTAAGCTACTCAATAATACCTGTCATTTTTCATGTGTTAGCAGATGTTCATGTTTGTATTTACTTCAGTTTACAAGCAGTATAGTGTATATGTTTGTATTTACTTCAGTTTACAAGCAGTATAGTGTATATGTTTGTATTTACTTCAGTTTATAAGCAGTATAGTGTATATGTTTGTATTTACTTCAGTTTACAAGCAGTATAGTGTATATGTTTGCATTAACTTCAGTTTATAAGCATTATAGTGTATATGTTTGTATTTACTTCAGTTTCATGCAGTATAGTGTTCATGTTTGTATTTACTTCAGTATCACACAATTTGATGTATACATGCTCATCAGGATTAGTACTTAAGTTTTATTAAACAGACATTTCTCTGATTTATGAGCAAGTATTAAGCCACCTCATTCTGAAACAAAGCTTACTTAAATAATTTAAATAATGTATGTACATTATGATTAGCTTGAATAAGGAGCGCTATTAATTAGAATAGCGCAGGTTGTTTGGTGACAAACTCACATTTTGTTCTTTTCCGTCCCTTCGATTTATTAATTCACTTTTGCATTATAATTTTTACGAGTGTATAGTAATAACGGCTCTCCGCCTCTTCAATTCCCGCTTCCAAAGGATTGCAAGGTAAAATATATCTCCGTATTTAATTTGCTAACCCACCCACCCTTGCCCCGTGTTATGAAAGAGTCGGTCTGCTTTTCTGTGTCATATTTTTCAGGTTTTCGTCGCACCGTGTTCTGGGTCGGAAAATCCATCCATGTGTACCAACCAGAGTTTTTGGGTCCATTTATCGGCGTGAACCTCTGCTTTGTCAGCTATCAGCTGCAGCCAAACTTATGCCATTACAGATGTGTTTTGCTATGTTACGCCATGATTTTGAGTAAAAACAGTTTATTGCTTTGCTATTATTCTTTAAAGTGACATATGAAGCTTAAGATTACATTAAGGTGTAGTACAAACGGGATACCATGTCTATACTTATATATACGTCCGGGTCCCGGGATGTTTTGTTTGTGTGTGCTTATTAGGTGCCATACTGCTATTTTGCGGCGCCTGCATTACATTTAGGTTATAAAGAATACATTTAATTGCTGTCGCAGAGACATTTGGCAAAAGACATTTTGATGTGGCGTTGTTCGCTTAGTAACAATTGTATGCTATTCATGTGCTTCATTTACAAGTGAACTTTTAAGTTGCTTTTATGAAACATTTGTTGTTTTGTTACAATTCAATCATTGCAATCGGGGTCATGCCCATATCCGCCATTGTTAGGTATCTTAAATAAAAGGTGTATATAAAATAGTTATGGATATTAGTTATTTTTTTAATCCCTAACATGCGTTATTAGTTGTAGGTTAAACTTCTATATTTTTAGAATGGGGGAAAGGTCAAACAATTATATAGAGGTTACAAATTTGTGTTTGCTTTCTCCTTTTCTGCTTTTCCATTTGTCTCGCAAACAAGCCTTTTTTTTATTGTTTTATTGTACCATATATGAATACCACAAGAGCGTTCTTTGGAACACGTGTGTCACCTGCTGAAGCATGATGGACAGACGGATGGATGGACAGACAGACGACGGAAAAGTGATCCTTATGTGTCACCTCCACTTGCAGCAAGTGAAGCAAAAACTATCTTGCACATGTATATGAGGCATAGTGATACCTGAGCAAGCTCCAGGTGGCAGAAGGCACCATCTACAAACTTGTCTCCTTCTACTGTGACAGTCTTGCAGAGGTCTGATGAAGTGGTAACACAAAGTGGGATGTCCAGTTCATCCACCGGTGGGGGGTCCGCCACATTAATGGAACAGTCGTCACTCAGGAAGCCGTCCTCACAAGTACATGTGTCTGACATCAAACAAAACACAATTTTTAATGCGATTTGTTAATGGTCAAAACCCATTCATAAATAATACAATACTAGAGACTAATGATTATTCTTTATACTGCTGCTGTATGATAGTTAAGACTGTGGTTATGTGGTTTGTTCTGTTGACTGCAACCCCCACTTGAGGGCTAGAGCTATCAGTGAGAGTGATTAATACCCTTGCATCATGGACTGGTTTAACAATTTTAATAAGAAAATATTTCAATATGTACTAACTGATGGCTTACAACAAACATATTATTTTTATCTGTCTGTACTTCTACACTATATGAATTCTCTTGAATCAACATTAATGCTGATGAAGAAACAGTCATAAAATTAATAGTACAATAACTGTGTTAAAGAAAACAGCAGGCACTTTGTTCTTTTTTTCTTCTATTATTGTAATGGCTAGCAATCATTTTTTGATTATAATGGTCATATTTTTGACCTTGCAGTAAAGGATTTCCCACATGTGGGTCCTGTATTTTGCTGAAGAGAAGACTTCAGAAGAGACAGTGGTTGGATACAAGTGAATCCGGGTGTGATACCCTTGCTCATTTTGTGAATAAACCCTTTGGTTCTTTTACGTACTCAGTGTATAGCACCGATGCACGGGAGACAAGTTCCTGGGTAGAACCAGTACTGAGTACTCTGGGTTCCCATAGCAACACCATTTTGCTAAGTGCAATGCAAAGGTGCATCTGGTACCAGTTTTATACATCTTAAGTTTGACAAGGTCACTGGAGGAAGTGTACTGGCTGGGATTTGAGCCCCAGACCTCCCGAACTAAAAGCTGACACTCTGCCACTGAGCTACAGCTCCAGGAACATTTTTATGACCAAAATCAAATTTTCCACACAAAGTATAGTGAAATAGGTCCCTGGTTCCACTAGAGATGGGAATCAGTTAAAAATACTATAACTGGAACATTCTATTTATCATCTGTAATTGATTATTTAGAATAATATGTAATTGATTATTTAGAAAAATATGTAATTGATTATTTAGAATAATATGTAATTGAATATTTAGAAAAATATGTAATTGAATATTTAGAAAAATATGTAATTGATTATTTAGAATAATATGTAATTGATTATTTAGAATAATATGTAATTGAATATTTAGAAAAATATGTAATTGATAAAATATGTAATTGAATATTTAGAAAAATATGTAATTGATATTTAGAAAATATGTAATTGATATTTAGAAAATTGTAATTGGTTATTTAGAAAATATGTAATTGATATTTAGAATAATATGTAATTGATTTAATCTGTAAAAAAAATTTTTTTAAAATAATCTTTATTTAATTTTTAGAATAATCTGTACCAATTATAAAGAATAACACTAAGCCCAAACCAATTAGATGATCAATTTAAAAATTGGTTGAATCAATCAAGATCTACAGTTTTTCTGATGCCACCTCCTAAATTTTGAAAATTAGAAAAAACACTATAAAATGGTCTTCCAGATTGGACCCCATGTATTCCAGAGTTTGTTCTGGTTCCTAACATATCAAAATAACTTTGGCGTGAATATGAAGAAGATAATAGAGTGAAGGTTTGAAAAACAGTTGTTCATATAATCTAGAGTTTTAAACAAGGAAGTTACAATGTCACCAAATAGGTAGTAATTATTACTGGTATTGCCAAACATGCGGAAAGATTGAGAGATATCAAGGGGCCTCCATGGCCGAGAGGGTAAAGTTGCTGACTTTAACACTCACTCAGCCACTCATTGTGTGGGTTCGAATCCCGGCAGGGTCATTTGGATTTTCATGTGAGGGCTTGTGATAGGTCGGTGGTTCTACCCGGATGCCTCCATGCATTCGGGGTCTTCCTCCACCTGTAATTTGCTGGACGTCACCATATGACTGAAATACTGTCAAAGTGACGGTAAACTCATATAGTCAAGTTTGAGAAATATCAGTTCTTGTGTTTACCATTTTCACATGCTCCATGTCCAGAACAGCTGTTCGGACAAGAGACTTTGCTGAGGTTGTCGAGTACTGTGGTGTTTGTATCTGTTGAGGCTGTTAGGATACACTGCTCACGAAGAGATTCAATAGCAGTTTGGACAAATATTGTGTTCAGGTCATCGGTATACTGGAAGAAAAAATAACTAACGTGAGAAACACTGTGAATCCTGTCATAATATGACATGGAAAATCTCTGTTCTGGTAATAACGCAGGGTCTGTATGGAACCTTTATTGAACCACTTGATGACCTTTATTTGATTTCTAGGATCCAAGTTGTCACAGCACACAACTAACGACAACTGATGCATA
>CM037782.1:3944345-3976274 GCA_021229015.1 Solen grandis | reverse complement strand
CGCGCTCTACAGCCGTCATTTATGGTCGGATTTTCTTCAAATTTTCACAGATGGTACATATTGAATCAAAGGTGTGCATATCCTGTCAGCTAACCGAAATTCCGAAAGACCGAAGTTCTGTGGCTGAAATAACTAAACGCTTATTTTAATATGTTGCAATGCACCTAGGACGATGAAATTTTTCATGGCTTATTAGTCACGTGAGGAAATTTTGATTTCAATGATTTTCAGCACCCTATGACGTCACATGACGTCACAGCTAAAAATAGTGAAAAATGGTGTTCGCGCTCTACAGCCGTCATTTATGGTCGGATTTTCTTCAAATTTTCACAGATTGTACATATTGAAACTAACGTGTGCATATCCTGTCAGCTAACCGAAATTCCGAAATACCGAAGTTCTGTGGCTGAAATAAGATTCGAACATAGGACCGAAAATTTCATTTTAGGATTAAAGAGCTTCAGAATGAGACAGAAAGTTGAAACTTACACAGTTTGTAGTGCGACAGAATTTCTACATATATTTTGAGTCCTGACGTCATATGATGTCATATGACGTCATAAGCATACTTCTTAATTTTCATATTAGGGCAATGATTTCGACATGATGCCAGTTGTTCAGAATAATGAAAATTTCAGAGTTATGAAAGTAAAGTATACGCTTTTGAACAAAAGAATTTTTAGCACCCTTTGACGTCATGTGACGTCAGAGCTAAAAATAATGAAAAATGGTGTTCACGCTCTACAGCCGCCATTTATGGTCGGATTTTCTTTAAATTTTTACAGATTGTACATCTTGAAACTTAGGTGTGCATATCATGTCAGCTAACCGAAATTCCGAAAGACCGAAGTTCTGTGGCTGAAATAAGATTCGAACATAGGACCGAAAATTTCATTTTAGGATTAAAGAGCTTCAGGATGAAATATACAGTTGAAACTTACAAAGTTTGCAGTTCTTCATAATTTCTTAACATATTTAGAGTCGTGACGTCAAATGTCGTCATGTGACGTCATAAGCATACTTCTTAATTTTCATTTTAGAGCAATGATTTCGACATGATGTCAGTTGTTCAGAATAATGAAAATTTCAGAGTTATGACAACAAAGTATGCGCTTTTGAACAAAAGCATCTTCAGCACCCTATGACGTCATGTGACGTCTGAGCTAAAATAGTGAAAAATGGTGTTAACGCTCTACAGCCGCCATTTATGGTCGGATTTTCTTCAAACTTTTACAGATTGTACATCTTGAAACTAAGGTGTTCATATCCTGGCAGCTAACCGAAATTCCGAAAAATCGAAGTTCTGTTGCTGAAAAAAAGACTCGAACATAGGACCGAAAATTTCATTTTAGGATTAAAAAACTTCAGGATGAGATAGAAAGTTGAAACTTACACAGTTTGCAGTTCTGCAGCATTTCTACAAATATTTTGAGTCGTGACGTCATAGGACGTCATAAGCATACCACTTAATTTTAATTTGGGGCAATGATTTCGACATGATGCCAGTTGTTCAGAATAATGAAAATTTCAGAGTTATTGCAGTAAAGTATGCGCTTTTGAGCAACAGTATTTTCAGCACCCTATGACGTCACCTGACGTCAGAGCTGAAAATAGTGAAAAATGGTATTCGCGCTCTACAGCCGCCATTTATGTTAAGATTTTCTTCAAATTTTTACAGATGGTACATTTTGAAACTAAGGTGTGAATATTTTGTCAGCTAACCTTAATTCCTAAAAACCTAAGTATTGTGGCTGAAGTAAGATTCGAACATAGGACATTTAAACTAGAAATCAAGTTTGCAGTCATGTCCTGACGTCATATGACATCATGTTACGTCACAGACTAATACTTAGTTCTTATCATTTGCACTGATTTCGGAATATAATGTCAATTGTTCAGCATGAACATGAAATACTACCAGAGGTGAGTCATTACATGAAACTTCTATCTCCTGCTTTTTGCATTAACACAGCTTGCAGAAAGTCCTATCATTCGTTTTCACGAATGACATCTAGTTATTATTAGGACTTTCTGCCTAAAGCAGAAAGTCCTATTGGGTTTGTTATGTTTATTATTAGGGCTTTCTGCCTCAAGCAGAAAGACCTTTTGGGTTTGTTATGTTTTTTCTTATTATTATTATTATTATTATTCTACTTTTTTCTTCCTTTTGAGGTTCAAATTAAAACAGGTTGCTGATGAGCTAGCAGCTTGAAATTTTAATAGTATGCACAGTGACTTTGGCGCTTTTGATCGTCATATTTTTTTTCTTCATGTGACGTCACATGACGTCAGGGCTGAAAAAAGCTATAAAAGTTTGTTCGCGCTCTACAGCCGTCATGATTGGACCGATTTACTTGATTTTTTCACAGAATGTATATATTATGTTCTTGTTGTGCAGGATTATATACGTTTTGCAACATTCAAAAAGACCAAGGATCTATGGCTGAACCAAGTTTCGAACTTTGGACCTGAAAATTTATTTAAGCATTACGAAGCACTCAGATAAGCTACAAACATGAAATTTGGACAGAATATGTGTCCTATTGATTTCTTTCAGTTCTGAGAAGATTGACGTCGTATGACGTAAAATGACGTCATGACGCGTTATCAAATTTTTTATCCAAAATATACGGTTTTTTAGCACTGGAAGACAAAGTTTTTGACCGATTTGCATAAAATTTTCACTGAAGGTGCAACATAGCCTCTTATTGTCAACAGTCACTTCCGCTTCCGGAAAAAAGCTAAGGTCAAGGTCACATGTCAATTATCGGTTTTTTCTTCGGCCTTAAATATCTCAAAAACGAAAAATATTTTATCGAGACACTATGCGTATAATTTGTAGTGCTTTGAAATGCCTTTCAAACGATATATAGTTTTTGAAGATCGGGGTTGAATAAGTTGAGTTATTGCAGAAAAACCAAAATGCTGCAACCCTAAGCGCACTTAACTACTTATATCTCGATAATTATTGATTTTTGTTAATAAGAGTATGAATATAATTTGTAGATTAATGCCCGGCCGTTCTTTTGGTGTTTAAATTTTAAAGATTGACCTAATATTCATTAAGTTATAAGGAAAAACAAAACGATATGAACATATTTATCCCCGATTTTTGCCGTGTGCTCAAGGTTTAACCGCCCGTATCTACAAAGTGTTTAAAGATACATACAATTATAAATCAAAAGACCTTTCTAACGATACCTAGCTTTTTAAAATTGGACGTAATATAAGGAAGTTACATGAAAAATAAGAATTCAGTAAAACCGTTCTTTCATGCACTCCCGCAGTAAGTCCCGATAACTTGATTCCTTTTTTCGAAGAAACTATTAATTTTTTTAAAATAACATAAAGAGCATTTTTAATTTCTTTTGCATGATGTAATGCGGTTCTAATGATATGCAGATTTTAATGATCGGACCATAAATCATAAAGTTATTTGTCGAAAGGCAATAATAGACATGAACATCTTTTTGCCGACTTTTGCCGTGTTCTTGATAAATAACTTTCTATATCTCAAAACCCGTAATAGAAAAGTTGAAACATGAAACACGTGAAATGTTGGAAATTTAAAGGCCTTTCGAATAGTACCTAGCGTTTTAAAATTGAACATCGGACATCCTATAAGGAAGTTAGATAAGAAGTCATTAAAACCGTTCTTTCATGCATTTTTGCAGTTAGTCCCTATCATTTAATTGTTCTTTTCTAAGAAACTATTAATTTTTGAAAATAACATAAAGAACATTTTTTTTTGCATGATGCAATGCGGTTCTAATGGTATGCAGATTTTAATGATCGGACCATTAATTATAAAGTTATTTGTCGAAGGGCAATAATAGACATGAACATCGTTTTGCCGATTTTTTGCCGTTTCTTTGAAAAATAACTTTCTATATCTCAGAACACGTAACAGAAAAGTTGAAACATGAAACAAGTGAAATGTTGGAAATATAAAGGCCTTTCTTTTTTAAAATTGGACATCATATAAGGAAGTTAGATGAGAAATAAACAATAATTTATACCGTTCTTTCATGCACTTCTGCAATTAGTCCTAATCACTTGATTGCTTTTGAGCTCACCTGAGCACAAATTGCTCAAGGTGAGCTTTTGTGATCGCCCTGCGTCCGTCGTCGTGCGTCGTCCGTCGTCAACAATTTGCTTTTAAACGACATCTCCTCTGAAACCGCTGGACAGAATTTAATGAAACTTGGCAGGGATGATCCTTGGGTCAACCTTCACAAAAGTTGCTAAAATAAACTTGATCCATGTAGAACTCTGAATGCCATGGCAACAAAAAGAAAAAAAAGAAAACTTTAAAAATCATCTTCTTCAAAACTACTGACCAGATTTTAAAATAAATTGGTACATTTGTTCCTTGGGTCAACCTCTACCAAAGTTGCTAAAATTATTCCGATCCGTAAAAAAACATGGCCGCCAGGTGCGGGGCTTATTTGCCTTATATGTATATAGAGAAACCTTTAAACAACATCTCCTCTGAAACCACTGGACAGAATTTGATTAAACTTGGCAGAGTTGATTCTTGGGTCAACCTTTACAAAAGTTGCTAAAATAAACTTGATCCATGTAGAACTCTGGTTGCCATGGCAACAAAAAAAAAGAAAACTTTAAAAATCATCTCCTTCAAAATTACTGGCGAGATTTTAAAATAAATTGGTACAGATGTTCCTTGGGTCAACCTATTTATCTCAGGTGAGCGATTTGGGGCCATCATGGGCCTCTTGTTCTAAGAAACAATTAATTCTAAGCTCACCTGAGCACATGTGCTCAAGATGAGCTATAAGAATCGATGAATGTCCATTGTCCGTCCGTCCGTCCGTCCGTCAATCCGCCGTCCGTCCGTCGTCCACAATTAGTTTGTTTGCACTCTAGCATCTTCATTTCTTAAGTAATCAACTTCAAACTTTACAACAATGTTTATTACCATAAAATCTTGTCCAAGTTATGCCCCTTTTGATGTTTAAATTTGTGTGTTTTAAGCCATACTTTTTGAGTCAAGTTTGACTTCAAATTTCGACAACAGGCTCTCTTTACTTCGTGGAATTATAAATAATCTGATGGATTATGTCTTCAGTACAACTATGCTATAATTTAATAACTTCTACAGGCAATGATAACAGTTTTTCTCAGGTGAGAGTCTTTAGGGCCACCTTGGCCCTCTTGTTGAAAATATCATAAAGAACAATATTTTTATCATGATGCAGTGCGGTTCTAATGCTATGCAGATCTTAATAATTTGTCCATTAATAATTAAGTTATTTGTCGAATGGTAGTAGTTGACATGGATATCTTTTCGCCGATTTTTGCCTTTTTGGGGGGAGGAATAACTTTATATATCGCAAAAACAGATAGGTTTAAACCTAAAGTAAGTACATGTTTGAATTCAGAAGACCTTTCTAACCATACCTGGGTTTTTAAAATCGGACATCATAGTTGCATGAAAGTAAGAATTTCTGAGAAAAAAAAGAAAAAAAAATCCTTGTGCTTCTGCAGTTGATCCTAGTTGATATTTCGTAGAAAAGGAATCTTGTATACCTTTTTAGCATGTTAAGAGGACTAGTGATACTTCATTCCCTTGCAGAACACGAAGATTGAATATTATTGTAGTTATTTTAAAGATGGTTCTGGAAAAATTAGCATTATGAAATTATAACTGAAAACAAAGCCACATATTCCCTTTTGAATGCAATGACTTTAAAATTTAAATTATGTTATATGACATCACAGATTTCCTCTGCTATTCATTTATGTTTGCACTCTACAGCTGTCAATTCGGGAAGGATTTCCTTCAATTTTTAAAGATGTTGTATTTCAGAAAATAAAATAAGTATGATCAGGTTTGACATGGTGTGAAGTGCAGAAAGCCCTTTCTTTTGTCCAGAACAAAAGAAGTCTAGTTATTATTATTATTATTATTCTTTTCTTCTTCCTAACTAAACGCTTATTTTTATATGTTGCAATAGTCCTAGGACGATGAAATTTTTATAGCTTATTAGTCACGTGAGGAAATTTTGATTTCAATGATTTTCAGCACCCTATGACGTCACATGACGTCACAGCTAAAAATAGTGAAAAATGGTGTTCGCGCTCTACAGCCGTCATTTATGGTCGGATTTTCTTCAAATTTTAACAGATTGTACATCTTGAATCAAAGGTGTGCATATCCTGTCAGCTAACCGAAATTGCGAAAGACCGAAGTTCTGTGGCTGAAATGAGATTCGAACATAGGACCGAAAATTTCATTTTAGGATTAAAGAGCTTCAGGATGAGATAGAAAGTTGAAACTTACACAGTTTGCAGTTCTGCAGAATTTCTACATATATTTTGAGTTGTGACGTCATAGGACGTCATGTGACGTCAAAGGCATAATTCTTAATTTGCATTTTAGGGCAATGGTTTCGACATGATGCCAGTTGTTCAGAATAATGAAAATTTCAGAGTTATGACATGAAAGTATGCGCTTTTGAACAAAAGCATCTTCAGCACCCTATGACGTCACATGACGTCACAGCTAAAAATAGTGAAAAATGGTGTTCGCGCTCTACAGCCGTCATTTATGGTCGGATTTTCTTCAAATTTTCACAGATCGTACATCTTGAATCAAAGGTGTGCATATCCTGTCAGCTAACCGAATTTCCGAAAGACCGAAGTTCTGTGGCTGAAATAAGATTCGAACATAGGACCGAAAATTTCATTTTAGGATTAAAGAGCTTCAGGATGAGATAGAAAGTTGAAACTTACACATTTTGCAGTTCTGCAGTATTTCTACATATATTTTAAGTCGTGACGTCATATAACGTCATGTGACGTCATAGGCCTACTTCTTATTTTTCATTTTAGTGCAATGATTTCGATATGATGCCAGTTGTTCAGAATAATGAAAATTTCAGAGTTATGACAGTAAAGTATGCGCGTTTAAACAAATGCATCATCAGCACCCTATGACGTCACATGACGTCAGAGCTAAAAATAGTGAAAAATGGTGTTCGCGCTCTACAGCCGTCATTTATAGTCGGATTTTCTTCAAATTTTCACAGATGAAACAATTTAAAACTAATGTGTGCATATCCTGTCAGCTAACCGAAATTCCGAAAGACCGAAGTTCTGTGGCTGAAATAAGATTCGAACATAGGACCGAAAATTTCATTTTAGGATTAAAGAGCTTCAGGATGAGATAGAAAGTAGAAACTTACACAGTTTGCAGTTCTGCAGAATTTCTACAAATATTTTGAGTCGTGACGTCATATGACGTCATGTGACGTCATAAGCATACTTCTTGATATTCATTTTAGGGCAATGATTTCGACATGATGCCAGTTGTTCAGAAAAATGAAAAATTCAGAGTTATGAGAGTATGGTATGCGCTTTTGAACAAAGGCATCTTCAGCACCCTATAACGTCACATGACGTCACAGCTAAAAATAGTGGAAAATGGTGTTCGTGTTCTACAGCCGTCATTTATGATCAGATTTTCTTCACATTTTTACAGATGGTACATCTTGAAACTAAGGTGTGAATATTTTGTCACCTCACCTTAATTCCGAAAAACCGAAGTTCTGTTGCTGAAATAAGATTCGAACATAGGACCGTAAATTTCATTCTAGGAATAAGGAGCTTCAGGAAGTATTGTGGCTGGAGTAAGTTTCGAACATAGGACTTTTAAACTAGAAATCAAGTTTGCGGTCATGTCCTGACGTCATATGACATCATGTTACGTCACAGACTAATACTTAGTTCTTATTGTTTGCACTAATTTCGGAATAAAATGTCAATTGTTCAGCATGAACATGTAATACAGAGGTGAGTCATTGCACGAAGCTTCTATCTCCTGCTTTTTGCATTAACACAGTTTGCAGAAAGTCCTATCATTCGTTTTCACGAATGACATCTAGTTATCATTATTATTATTATTCTTTTCTTCTTCCTAACTAAACGCTTATTTTTATATGTTGCAATGGACCTAGGATGATGAAATTTTAATGGCTTATTAGTCACGTGAGGAAATTTTGATTTCAATGATTTTCAGCACCCTATGACGTCACATGACGTCACAGCTAAAAATAGTGAAAAATGGTGTTCGCGCTCTACAGCCGTCATTTATGGTCGGATTTTCTTCAAATTTTCACAGATGGTACATCATGAAACTAAGGTGTGCATATCTTGTCAACTAACCGAAATTCCGAAAGACCGAAGTTCTGTGGCTTAAATAAGATTCGAACATAGGACCGAAAATTTCATTTTACGATTAAAGAGCTTCAGGATGAGATAGAAAGTTGAAACTTACACAGTTTGCAGTTCTGCAGAATTCCTAAATAAATTTTGAGTCATGACGTCATATGACGTCATGTGACGTCATAAGCATACTTCTTGATTTTCATTTTAGGGCAATGATTTCGACAGGATGCCAATTGTTCAGAATAATGAAAATTTCAGAGTTATGAAAGGAAAGTATGCGCTTTTGAACAGTCAGAGCTAAAAAAGTGAAAAAAGGTTTTCGCGATATACAGCCGTCATTTATAGTTGGATTTTCTTCAAATTTTCACAGATGGTACATCTTGAATCAAAGGTGTGCATATCCTGTCAGCTAACCGAAATTCCGAAAGACCGAAGTTCTGTTGCTGAAATAAGATTCGAACATAGGACCGAAAATTTCATTTTAGGATAAAAGAGCTTCAGGATGAGATAGAAAGTGAAACTTACACAGTTTGCAGTTCTGCAAATTTCTACAAACATTTTAGTCGTGACGTTATATGACGTCATGTGACGTCATAAGCATACTTCTTAATTTCATTTAGGGCAATGATTTCGACATGATGCCAGTTGTTCAGAAAAGAAAATTCAGAGTTATGAAGAGAAAGGTATGCGCTTTTGAACAAAGCATCTTCAGTACCCTATGACGTCACATGACGTCACAGCTTAAAATAGTGAAAAATGGTGTTCATGCTCTACAGCGCATTTATGATCGATTTTCTTCCAATTTTTACAGATGGTACATCTTGAAACTAAGGTGTTATATTGTCAGCCTACCTAATTCCGAAAAAACCGAAGTTCTGTTGCTGAAATAAGATTCGAACATAGGACCGTAAATTTCATTTTAGGATAAGAGCTTCAGGGAAAGTATGTTGGAAATTAACAGTTTCGTACATAGGACTTTTAAAATAGAATCAAGTTTGCGGTCATGTCTGACGTCATATGAACTTCTATTTCATGTTACGTCAACTATTATCTGAGCCGTTGATTAGTTTGCATAATTTCGGTTAATGAAATAAATGTCAATAGTTTCAGCTATGAATCACATGTAATACAGAAGGTGAAATGGTTTCCCCACAGAAGGCATTCTATCTCCTTGCTATTTAGCAATTAACCAAGTTTGTGCTGAATAAGTCCTGATCATTTTAGTTAAATTCAGAAGTGACATTGTTACCAGTTATTTATTTTATATTTTTTCTTCTTCTCATACTATAACGCTATCTTATTTTATTTAGCTTTGCAATGAGCCAGTTGATGAATGAAATTTTCAATGTTATTAGATAGGTAGGAATTTTGAATTCAATGATTTTCAGCACCCTATGACGTCACATGACGTCACAGCTAAAAATAGTGAAAAATGGTGTTCACGCTCTACAGCGTCATTTATGGTCGGATTTTCTTCAAATTTTCACAGATGGTACATCATGAAACTAAGGTGTGCATATCTTGTCAACTAACCGAAATTCCGAAAGACCGAAGTTCTGTGGCTTAAATAAGATTCGAACATAGGACCGAAAATTTCATTTTACGATTAAAGAGCTTCAGGATGAGATAGAAAGTTGAAACTTACACAGTTTGCAGTTCTGCAGAATTCCTAAATAAATTTTGAGTCATGACGTCATATGACGTCATGTGACGTCATAAGCATACTTCTTGATTTTCATTTTAGGGCAATGATTTCGACAGGATGCCAATTGTTCAGAATAATGAAAATTTCAGAGTTATGAAAGGAAAGTATGCGCTTTTGAACAAAAGCATCTTCAGCACCCTATGACGTCATGTGATGTCAGAGCTAAAAATAGTGAAAAAAGGTTTTCGCGATATACAGCCGTCATTTATAGTTGGATTTTCTTCAAATTTTCACAGATGGTACATCTTGAATCAAAGGTGTGCATATCCTGTCAGCTAACCGAAATTCCGAAAGACCGAAGTTCTGTTGCTGAAATAAGATTCGAACATAGGACCGAAAATTTCATTTTAGGATAAAAGAGCTTCAGGATGAGATAGAAAGCTGAAACTTACACAGTTTGCAGTTCTGCAAAATTTCTACAAACATTTTCAGTGTCGTTATTGACGTATTAGTCTATACTTCTTAATTTTCATTTAAGGGCAATGATTTCGACATGATGCCAGTTGTTCAGAATAACGAAAATTTCAGAGTTATAAAGCAAAGTATGCGCTTTTGAACAAAGCATCTTCAGTACCCTATGACGTCACATGACGTCAGAGCTTAAAATAGTGAAAAATGGTGTTCACGCTCTACAGTCGCCATTTATGGTCGGATTTTCTTCCAATTTTTCACAGATGGTACATCTTGAAACTAAGGTGTTCATATCCTGACAGCTAACCGAAATTACGAAATACCGAAGTTCTGTGGCTGAAATAAGATTCGAACATAGGACCGAAAATTTCATTTTAGGATTAGAGAGCTTCAGGATGAGATAGAAAGTTGAAACTTAACAGTTTGCAGTTCTGCAGTATTTCTACATATGTTTGAGTTATGACGTCATATGACGTCATGTGACGTCAGACTATACTTATTCTGATAATTTCATTATTCGGATATAGTCAATGATTCGCGAACATGAATCTACCAAGGTTGAGTTCATTACATAACTCTTCTGCTTTGCATAAACAAGCTTGCATGAAAGTCTAACATTCGTTTTCACGAATGACATCGTTATTAGGACTTCTGCCTACTGCGAAAGTCCTTGGGTTTATGTTTTTATCTTCTTACTTTTCTTCAAAATGAGCGTAAAAGATGAATGTAGATGGTTTTGGCATTACTTACTAAGCATGTTCATTTATGAGTCATATGGTCATTTTCTAAATTGTACTCACAGATGGTACATTCCATTGATGGTATTTAAGTTGTGTGCATCCTGTCTGTATTCAAAATTCCGAAAAGTCCAAGGTTCTATAGCGAATAAGATTCGAACCAAGGACCGTAAAATTATTTTAGATGTTATAAAGACTGCTATTTGAGAGATAGAAAGTTGAAATTTAGTCAGTTTGCATTCTGAGAATTTTAACAAATATTTGTGAAATAAAGTCATATGACGTCATGTGACGTCATAAGCATACTTCTTAATTTTCATTTTAGGGCAATGATTTCGACATGATGCCAGTTGTTCAGAATAATGAAAATTTCAGAGTTATGAAAATAAGGTATGCGCTTTTGAACAAATGCATCTTCAGCACCCTATGACGTCACATGACGTCACAGCTAAAAATAATGAAAAATGGTGTTCACGCTCTACAGCTGTCATTTATGGTCGGATTTTCTTCAAATTTTCACAGATGGTACATCATGAAACTAAGGTGTGCATATCCTGTCAACTAACCGAAATTCCGAAAGACCGAAGTTCTGTGGCTTAAATAAGATTCGAACATAGGACCGAAAATTTCATTTTACGATTAAAGAGCTTCAGGATGAGATAGAAAGTTGAAACTTACACAGTTTGCAGTTCTGCAGAATTCCTAAATAAATTTTGAGTCATGACGTCATATGACGTCATGTGACGTCATAAGCATACTTCTTGATTTTCATTTTAGGGCAATGATTTCGACAGGATGCCAATTGTTCAGAATAATGAAAATTTCAGAGTTATGAAAGGAAAGTATGCGCTTTTGAACAAAAGCATCTTCAGCACCCTATGACGTCATGTGATGTCAGAGCTAAAAATAGGAAAAAGGTTTTCGCGATATACAGCCGTCATTTTATAGTTGGATTTTCTTCAAATTTTCACAGATGGTACATCTTGAATCAAAGGTGTGCATATCCTGTCAGCTAACCGAAATTCCGAAAGACCGAAGTTCTGTTGCTGAAATAAGATTCGAACATAGGTCCGAAAATTTCATTTTAGGATAAAAGAGCTTCAGGATGAGATAGAAAGCTGAAACTTACACAGTTTGCAGTTCTGCAAAATTTCTACAAACATTTTCAGTCGTGACGTTATAGCATACTTCTTAATTTTCATTTAAGGGCAATGATTTCGACATGATGCCAGTTGTTCAGAATAACGAAAATTTCAGAGTTATAAAAGCAAAGTATGCGCTTTTGAACAAAGCATCTTCAGTACCCTATGACGTCACATGACGTCAGAGCTTAAAATAGTGAAAAATGGTGTTCACGCTCTACAGTCGCCATTTATGGTCGGATTTTCTTTAAATATTCACAGATTGTACATCTTGAAAGTTAGGTGTGCATATCCTGTCAGCTAACCGAAATTCCGAAAGACCGAAGTTCTGTGGCTGAAATAAGATTCGAACATAGGACCGAAAATTTCATTTTAGGATTAGAGAGCTTCAGGATGAGATAGAAAGTTGAAACTTAAACAGTTTGCAGTTCTGCAGTATTTCTACATATGTTTAGAGTTATGACGTCATATGACGTCATGTGACGTCACGACTAATACTTAGTTCTGATCATTTGCATTAATTTCGGAATATAATGTCAATTGTTCAGCATGAACATGAAATACTACCAGAGGTGAGTCATTACATGAAACTTCTTTCTCCTGCTTTTTGCATTAACACAGCTTGCAGAAAGTCCTATCATTCGTTTTCACGAATGACATCTAGTTATTAGGACTTTCTGCCTACTGGCAGAAAGTCCTATTGGGTTTGTTATGTTTTTTTATTCTTCTTATTCTTTTTTTCTTCCAAACTGAGCGTTAATTTAAGCATGTTGCAATGGTCCCAGGGCCATGGAAATTTTATGGCATATACTTGATGCAATGAAATTTTGATTTCTATGATTTTCATATGCTTATGACGTCATATGACGTCACATTTGAAATATGCTACAAAAGTTTGTACGCGGTCTACAGCCATTGTTTGTGAACCGATTTTCATCAAATTTTCACAGATTGTGTATATTAAGTTCTAGTTGTGCATCCCGGTGTCTGTTTTTCAAAATTCGAAAAGTCCATGGTTCTATAGCGAATCCAAGATTCGAACCAAGGTCGTAAATATTTTAAATGCTTATAAAATCTGTCCTATTTAAGATAGAAAGTTGATATTTAGTCGGTATATAGGTCTCTAGAAGTTTTAAACATTTTGTGAAAATAAATGTCATATGACGTCACGTGACGTCATTATATGATAATGTATTTCAAATATTAACAAGAGTATTTCTATATGTTGAAATTGTCGAAGGGCAATGAAAATTTAACGACACATGCTTCAATTGCTGAAAGTTTGATTTCTATGATTTTCATATGCCTATGACGTCATATGACGTCACACTTGAAATATGCAACAAAAGTTTGTACGCAGTCCAGTGCCATTGTTTATGAACCGATTTTCATCAAATTTTCACAGAATGTGTATATTAAGTTCCAGTTGTGCATCCCGGTGTCCGTTTTTCAAAATTCGAAAAGTCCAAGGTTCTATAGCGATTCCAAGATTCGAACCAAGGTCGTAAATTTTCAAATTCTTATAAAATCGGTCGTATTTGAGATAGAAAGAAGATATTGGGTCAGTATATAGGTCTCTTGGAGTCTTAAACATTTTGTGAAAATAAATGTCATATGACGTCACGTGACGTCATTGTATGATAATGAATTTCTAATTCTAACAAGATTATTTCTATATGTTGAAATTTTCGAAGGGCAATGAAAATTTAATGCCGCATGCTTAAGATGCTGAAATTTCGATTTCATTGATTTTCAGAAGCCTATGACGTCATATGACGTCACATTTGAAATTGACCACGAAAGTTTGTACACGGTCCAGAGCCATTATTAATGGGCCGATTTTCATCAAATTTTCAGAGAATGTGTATATTAAGTTCTAGTTGTGCATCTCGGTGTCCGTTTTTCAAAATTCGAAAAGTCCATGGTTCTATAGCGAATTCAAGATTCGAACCAAGGTCGTAAATTTTTAAATGCTTATAAAATCGGTCCTATTTAATATAGAAAAGTGATATTTGGTCAGTATATAGGTCTCTAAGAGTCTTAAACATTTTGTGAAAAGAAACGTCATATGACGTCACGTGACGTCATTTGTTTATTATTATTATTCTTTTCTTCTTCCTAACTAAACGCTTATTTTAATATGTTGCAATAGTCCTAGGACGATGAAATTTTTATGAGTTATTAGGCACGTGAGGAAATTTTGATTTCACCCCTACTGCATATATGTAGCCATATCTCAATAAATATCGATTTTTGTAAATATATGTATGAATAAGAATTATAGCTGAATAATTGACGTTTCCAAAGATATTTAGTTTATTAAAATTGGTTTACGCAATACAAAGTTATAAGCAAAAAAACTAAATGAAATGAAGCTAATTTTGCTGATAATATGCTGTTTTCTTGAGGTTTAACAGTCAATATGTCAGAAACGACTGATGATAAGTTTATACATTATGCGTATAAAATGTAGCATGTTTTAAGAGCTTTCTAACGGTACCAAGTTTATTGAAATTGGACTTCATATAAGAAAGTTACATGGAAAATAAGATATTTCATAATCATGCATCATAAAAATATGGAAAAGGTCACGCGCAGGGGTCACCAAGCTTAAATACTTGCGCAACGACTTAAAAAAAAAAAAAAATATCAAATTGCAATTGATGGGCTATATCTTGATTTTTTTTGTCGAATGTTGACTGTTTCCAAAATAAGCATTGAAGTTAATACATGTACAACGGCACAAGACAAAAATCCGTATTTGCAACACTATGTAGCTAGCGAGCAGTTTGCAAGCCTTGAAAAATTCACACGCAGCCCCACATTTTAGACCACCTAAAAACTGCATTGTTATGCTAACGATATTCATATTGCATCAGTTTGTAGGCTGGGATGTTACCTTTCAAAATATCACCATAGTTCGAAATTCCAGGAATTTATGGCAAAACTACGGAAGCCCAAACACGCCAAAATCGCTAAATACGTTTAACTACGTTACAGGTGTCGAAAGGATATAGCACTATACAAATATTCAATACTTCTTCCTACTGAGGCTAAAATAAAACAAGGTTACAACTGAGCTGGAGTGATGAAATTCTATGTGTGATGAAAGTTAGAAACTTACATTTGAACACTATTTCATTTTTCTTCCATGTCATATGACATAGTATAAATTTTGTATGTAAACTACATGTGCAAGATATGGGCGGACTTTTATTAAAATTCACAGAATGTGTTCTATTTGTGCTATTTTATATAGAAATAGAGGAGATAGAAAGTTGCAATTTGGACAGATTATCTATTATGTCATCTTCTATATATACTATATAAAGCAGATGTTGCAGAAAGTCCTATCATTCGTTTAAACGAATGACATCTAGTTCTTCTTATTTTTCTTTTTTTCTTCCTGTTATATTTGTGTTAATTTCGATGTGTTGCCATTGACTCAGAACTATGAATATTTTAAGGCATATATTTCAAATCATGAGCTTTCGGATGCAATGAATTTCATATTCATATGACGTCATATAACGTCAGATTTTACGTCAGGTGAAAAAGTTTGTACGCGGTCTACAGCCATTATTTCTGGACCGATTTTTATCAAAACTTTCACAGAATGTGTATGTTAGGCTCTAGTTGTGCATCCCGGTATCCGTTTTTCCAAATTCGAAAAGGCAAAGGTTTTATGGCGAATCCAAGATTCGAACTAATGACGTCAAATTTCAAATGCCTATAAAATCGCTTCTAGAAGAGCTGGATAGCTGATATTGGACTGAATATTAGCCTCTAGGTTTTCTTTAAATTCTGAATAGACGAACGCCATATGACGTCACATGACGTCATAATGCTAATAAAACTTTCGTATTAAAACTTAACGGTTTTAAGCCCTGTAGGCTTTATTTTTTGTATGATTTGCTTGAAATTTTGTCTGAAGATACATTATTAGATTTTATGGAGCCATGTCACTTTCGTTTCCGGAAAATCCCAAAGGTCAAGGTCATATATCAATTATCGGCTTTTTATTCGGCCTTAAATATCTCAAAAACGGTAAATATTCTATCGAGACACTATGCGTATAATTTGTAGTGTTTAGAAAGACCTTTCAGATGATATTTAGTTTTTGATGATCGGGGTTGTTATGGCGGAAAAACGAAAATTTGGTAACCCTCAGTGTGTTTAACAGTTTATATCTCGAAAGCCTTTGATTTTTGAAAATATGATGATGAATATTATTTGTAGAGCCATGTTTGGCCATTATTTTGATGCTTAAAGTTTAATGATTGACCTAAGATTCATGGAGTAATGGGGAAAAAACGAACTTCGTGCATATAGTTTTGCTGATTTTTTTCTTTTTCAGGAGGTTTAAGAGCTTGTATCTCAAAAAGTATTAAAAATTTTCCTATACATAAGCGTGTGAAATGTAGCGAATTTTCAGACGATTATTTTGGAACCTAAAGTTTTGAATTTTATCAAAGAATAAGGAAGTTACCTGAAAAATAAGAATTTAAACATGTTGAATTTCAGCGATTTTGCCGTTATGTAAGAGTTTCACGGCTTATATCTTAATACTTATATGAAATAAGTCAACACATTAAGAAAGTGAGATGTAGAGAATTTTAAGACGATTATTTTGGTACCAAAAGTTTTGAAATTGATCAAAGTATAAGGAAGTTACATCAAAAATAAGAATTTAAACATGTAGAATTTCAGCGATTTTGCCGTCATGTCAGAGTATTACGGCTTATATCTTAAGAATCATTAGAAATAAGTCCATACATGAAGCATGTGAGATGTAGAGAATTTTAAGACGATTATTTTGGCACCTAGAGTTTTGAAATTGATCAAAGAATAAGGAAGTTACATCACAAAAACGAATATAAACCCAAGTGTAAGAAATTTCGAAAAATATCCTACTTTCGCTTTCACCTTAATTGAAGCATTTTCGGAAAATGTAAGTTTACAGATATGTATTAGTCATATAAATTGCAAAAAAATACTTTTTACTTATATCATATATATATTACTAGCTAAACTAGCGTACCGTTCCCGGTGGCCAAGTGGTTAGAGCGTCCGCCTCGGGAGCGGGAGGTCGTGGGTCGTAAAAAATGGTACTGTTATAGCTCCCTTGCTTGGCGCTCATGGTAGTTGCAAGACTGGTTGGCTCGGTATCAGGATAATGTGACTGGGTTTGGTATCATGCCACATGTCTACGGCGGGATACCTGCAGTGTGGCAGCACTATAGCTGCATTAAGTAGACATCGTCTCCAAATGACTGAAATACTGTCGGTGGGACGTTAAACCCAACAAACAAACAAACAAACAAACTAAACAAGTGTTGACAATGATTTAATGTTTTTTCAAATCATTTTATTTACGTTATTTATACATATCAGTTGCAGCATTGCGTTACCCATAATCCTTTGAGCGTTTTGACACATGTCATTTAGACCGTTGTTGAAACATTGCAATTTCCCGACTTTATTGTTGCATCAATCGATAAATGTTGTACAAGCTATATTCCAAATTTATGATAAATGATAACCAATGTGAAAATATATGTTATAGTACAATGTAATTTAATTGCCAGCTTTAGATACAATGAGCGTGTATAAGTGAAGACGTTTGAAACAAAATGATCAACACACGTCATCCGTTCAAGACGCTGCAAGCTAATTTGTCCGTTAGCTAAAAGCGCAAAATGAAGTAACTTCGTGTAATACAGTCGTCTCGATTGTATGTACAAGCGTTATTGGAATTTAACTCACGAGGCTACACGCGTCGACGATTCTACTGCATGGTAGCATTTACACGGTGATTAACCTTATTGGCAGGCTCTCTGCGGAAATCGCTATATCGGCAGGCTCTCTGCGTTCGCACCGGTTATTTTCTGCCATAAAAACTAGCAAACGCTGGACGGAAGGAAAAGTAACAGACCAATGGTCACTTTTCAGAGGTGAGTTGCTCAATATTAAGTATTGCACGGAATATCAGCGACTGCGACCTGAAACTTGGCCGAACAGTTTAGTGATGTACCAACATAAACACAACTTCGGCACTTTCTACAGGCTTCAGCAGGTTATTGCTTTGATTATGTCTATAATATGACCATCGAATGTATTCTTTTAAGTATATTCTTCAAGAAGATACCGACAAATTGGCCGATTTTAATGTAAATTTCCTGAAAACCCCTTACTTTCGGTTTTGTCGTTGCACGGGAGGTCTCTCTGCACATCACTTTTTGAAGCACAGGCAGACTCTGCAATTACCAAAAGCAGGCTCTCTGCATTTTGCCAGCGATTGTTTTTTTTTTAAAGCTGCCTGCGTTCTTTGTGTTTTATTGTTGTGAAATAACAGTTTCATGCTTCTTGCCCTTCCAGTGTTTTTTTCACTGTGTGTGTGTGTGTGGGGGAGGGGGGGGGGGGGGGGGGGGGGGGGAGGAGAGACTTAAGAGGGGGATTTTTCTGCTATGTATTATGGTATCGGTCCTACTAAATAACGCCATCCAGGATTATGCGCCATCCATGCGCCATCCAGGGTTCTATGGCGCCACCCGCTTTATTACTGGTCGTATAGATATAAAATTTCACCAGTATCTTTGTAATAGCCTTTTACATCATATGTGCAAATTTCATTGATATATTTTATTTTTTTATCTAAACCTCCTATTTAATGATGTTTTATTGTATAAAATATAAAATGACCAATGATACAACATCCAATAGCGGCGATTCAAATTATGAGAATTTTTGTAATAAACAATACCCTAGAAGAAATTTATTTATATATTTTATATCAACAAAATAGTAAAAAAAAAGGTAATATACACATATATACTTTTAACAGATTTGTATCTGACTACGAAACAATACAAATAACATGCAAAGTACGAAATTAAAAACACAAATTAGGGCTAAGGACCCATGAAATTATTCATTTTCCGTAAACAATAAGATAAACCATAGCTTGCAAATAGCCTGCTTGTGGTAAATGCAGAGAGTCTGCCGGTGCTTCAAAAAGTGATGTGCAGAGAGATCTCCCGTGCAACGATAAAACCGAAAGAAGGGGGGGGGGGGGGGGGGGGGGGGTTCAAGAAATTTACATTAAAATCGGCCAATTTACCGATATCTTCTTGAAGAATATACTTAAAAGAATACATTCGATGGTCATATTATAGACATAATCAAAGCAATAACCTGCTGAAGCCTGTAGAAAGTGCCGAAGTTGTGTTTATGTTGGTACATCACTAAACTGTTCGGCCGATATTCAGGTCGCAGTCGCTGATAATTGAAAAGTATACACGCATATACATAGCTAAAATACTCTAATATTCCATGCAATACTTAATATTGAGCCACTCACCTTTGAAAAGTGACCATTGGTCTGTTTCTTTCCCTTCCGTCCAGCGTTTGCTAGTGTTTATGGCAGAGAATGACCGGTGCGAACGCAGAGAGCCTGCCGATATAGCGATTTCCGCAGAGAGCCTGCCGATATGGTTATGCACCGTGATTTACTATTTTATTCCCGCGACTGTACACGAAAATAAAAAAAACTAGACTCCTTTTGTTCTGAACAAAAGAAATGGCTTTCTGCTAACTATGTCAAACCTGATCATACTTATTTACTTTTCTGACATACACCATCTTCAAATATTGAAGAAAATCCTTATTATAAGTATGCTTATGACGTCACATGACGTCAAATGACGTCACGACTCAAAATACATGTAGAAATTCTGCAGAACTGCAAACTGTGTAAGTTTCAACTTTCTATCTCATCCTGAAGCTCTTTAATCGTAAAATGAAATGTTCGGTCCTATGTTCGAAACTTATTTCAGCCACAGAACTTCGGTCTTTCGGAATTTCGGTTAGTTGACAGGATAGATACACCTTAGTTTCAAAAGGTACCATCTGTGAAAATTTGAAGAAAATCCGACCATAAATGACGCCTGTAGAGCGCGAAAACCATTTTTCACTATTTTTAGTTGTGACGTCATATGACGTCATAGGGTGCTGAAGATGCTTTTGTTCAAAAGCGCATACATTACTGTCATAACTCTGAAATTTTCAATATTCTGAACAACTGGCATCCTGTCGAAATCATTGCCCTAAAATGAAAATTAAGAAGTATGCTTATGACGTCACATGACGTCATATGACGTCACATGACGTCATATGACGTCAGGACTCAAGGTATATGTAGAAATTCTGCAGAACTGCAAACTGTGTAAGTTTCAACTTTCTATCTCATCCCGAAGCTCTTTAATACTTAAATAAAATATCGGTCCTATGTTCGAATCTTATTTCAGCCACAGAACTTCGGTCTTTCATAATTTCGAATAGCTGATAGAATATGCACAACTAGATATTAATGTACACATTCTGTGAAATTTTGATGAAAATCGGTTCATAACCAATGGCTGTAGACCGCGAACAAACTTTTGTAGTAGTTTTCAGCTATGACGTCATATGACGTCACTAATAGTTGAAACAATGCAGATCGAAAGGGACTCTATTTAGCTGATCACTGAAACAATTTGAAGACTCTATCTCAATTGTAACCTTGTTTAATTACAACCTCAAAAGGAGGAAAAAATGAATAATAATAATAAGAAGAAGAACTAGATGTCATTCGTTTAAACGAATGATAGGACTTTCTGCAACATCTGCTTTATATAGTATATATAGAAGATGACATAATAGATAATCTGTCCAAATTGCAACTTTCTATCTCCTCTATTTCTATATAAAATAGCACAAATAGAACACATTCTGTGAATTTTAATAAAAGTCCGCCCATATCTTGCACATGTAGTTTACATACAACATTTATACTATGTCATATGACATGAAAGAAAAATGAAACAGTGTTCAAATGTAAGTTTCTAACTTTCATCACACATAGAATTTCATCACTCCAGCTCAGTTTAACCTTGTTTAATTTTAGCCTCATTAGGAAGAAGTATTGAATATTTGTATAGTGCTATATCTTTTCGACACCTGTAACGTAGTTAATCGTATTTAGCGATTTTGGCGTGTTTGGGCTTCCGTAGTTTTGCCATAAATTCCTGGAATTTCGAACTATGGTGATATTTTGAAAGGTAACATCCCAGCCTACAAACTGATGCAATATGAATATCGTTAGCATAACAATGCAGTTTTTAGATGGTCTAAAATGTGGGGCTGCGTGTGAATTTTTCAAGGCTTGCAAACTGCTCGCTAGCTACATAGTGTTGCAAATACGGATTTTTGTCTTGTGCCGTTGTACATGTATTAACTTCAATGCTTATTTTGGAAAAGTCAAATTAAAAAAAAAAAAAAAAAAAAAAAAAAAAATCAAGATATAGCCCATCAATTGCAATTTGATATTTTTTTTTTTTTTTTTTTTAAGTCGTTGCGCAAGTATTTAAGCTTGGTGACCCCTGCGCGTGACCTTTTCCATATTTTTATGATGCATGATTATGAAATATCTTATTTTCCATGTAACTTTCTTATATGAAGTCCAATTTCAATAAACTTGGTACCGTTAGAAAGCTCTTAAAACATGCTACATTTTATACGCATAATGTATAAACTTATCATCAGTCGTTTCTGACATATTGACTGTTAAACCTCAAGAAAACAGCATATTATCAGCAAAATTAGCTTCATTTCATTTAGTTTTTTTGCTTATAACTTTGTATTGCGTAAACCAATTTTAATAAACTAAATATCTTTGGAAACGTCAATTATTCAGCTATAATTCTTATTCATACATATATTTACAAAAATCGATATTTATTGAGATATGGCTACATATATGCAGTAGGGGTGAAATCAAAATTTCCTCACGTGCCTAATAACTCATAAAAATTTCATCGTCCTAGGACTATTGCAACATATTAAAATAAGCGTTTAGTTAGGAAGAAGAAAAGAATAATAATAATAAACAAATGACGTCACGTGACGTCATATGACGTTTCTTTTCACAAAATGTTTAAGACTCTTAGAGACCTATATACTGACCAAATATCACTTTTCTATATTAAATAGGACCGATTTTATAAGCATTTAAAAATTTACGACCTTGGTTCGAATCTTGAATTCGCTATAGAACCATGGACTTTTCGAATTTTGAAAAACGGACACCGAGATGCACAACTAGAACTTAATATACACATTCTCTGAAAATTTGATGAAAATCGGCCCATTAATAATGGCTCTGGACCGTGTACAAACTTTCGTGGTCAATTTCAAATGTGACGTCATATGACGTCATAGGCTTCTGAAAATCAATGAAATCGAAATTTCAGCATCTTAAGCATGCGGCATTAAATTTTCATTGCCCTTCGAAAATTTCAACATATAGAAATAATCTTGTTAGAATTAGAAATTCATTATCATACAATGACGTCACGTGACGTCATATGACATTTATTTTCACAAAATGTTTAAGACTCCAAGAGACCTATATACTGACCCAATATCTTCTTTCTATCTCAAATACGACCGATTTTATAAGAATTTGAAAATTTACGACCTTGGTTCGAATCTTGGAATCGCTATAGAACCTTGGACTTTTCGAATTTTGAAAAACGGACACCGGGATGCACAACTGGAACTTAATATACACATTCTGTGAAAATTTGATGAAAATCGGTTCATAAACAATGGCACTGGACTGCGTACAAACTTTTGTTGCATATTTCAAGTGTGACGTCATATGACGTCATAGGCATATGAAAATCATAGAAATCAAACTTTCAGCAATTGAAGCATGTGTCGTTAAATTTTCATTGCCCTTCGACAATTTCAACATATAGAAATACTCTTGTTAATATTTGAAATACATTATCATATAATGACGTCACGTGACGTCATATGACATTTATTTTCACAAAATGTTTAAAACTTCTAGAGACCTATATACCGACTAAATATCAACTTTCTATCTTAAATAGGACAGATTTTATAAGCATTTAAAATATTTACGACCTTGGTTCGAATCTTGGATTCGCTATAGAACCATGGACTTTTCGAATTTTGAAAAACAGACACCGGGATGCACAACTAGAACTTAATATACACAATCTGTGAAAATTTGATGAAAATCGGTTCACAAACAATGGCTGTAGACCGCGTACAAACTTTTGTAGCATATTTCAAATGTGACGTCATATGACGTCATAAGCATATGAAAATCATAGAAATCAAAATTTCATTGCATCAAGTATATGCCATAAAATTTCCATGGCCCTGGGACCATTGCAACAGCTTAAATTAACGCTAGTTTGGAAGAAAAAAAGAATAAGAAGAATAAAAAAACATAACAAACCCAATAGGACTTTCTGCCAGTAGGCAGAAAGTCCTAATAACTAGATGTCATTCGTGAAAACGAATGATAGGACTTTCTGCAAGCTGTGTTAATGCAAAAAGCAGGAGAAAGAAGTTTCATGTAATGACTCACCTCTGGTAGTATTTCATGTTCATGCTGAACAATTGACATTATATTCCGAAATTAATGCAAATGATCAGAACTAAGTATTAGTCGTGACGTCACATGACGTCATATGACGTCATAACTCTAAACATATGTAGAAATACTGCAGAACTGCAAACTGTTTAAGTTTCAACTTTCTATCTCATCCTGAAGCTCTCTAATCCTAAAATGAAATTTTCGGTCCTATGTTCGAATCTTATTTCAGCCACAGAACTTCGGTCTTTCGGAATTTCGGTTAGCTGACAGGATATGCACACCTAACTTTCAAGATGTACAATCTGTGAATATTTAAAGAAAATCCGACCATAAATGGCGACTGTAGAGCGTGAACACCATTTTTCACTATTTTAAGCTCTGACGTCATGTGACGTCATAGGGTACTGAAGATGCTTTGTTCAAAAGCGCATACTTTGCTTTTATAACTCTGAAATTTTCGTTATTCTGAACAACTGGCATCATGTCGAAATCATTGCCCTTAAATGAAAATTAAGAAGTATGCTATAACGTCACGACTGAAAATGTTTGTAGAAATTTTGCAGAACTGCAAACTGTGTAAGTTTCAGCTTTCTATCTCATCCTGAAGCTCTTTTATCCTAAAATGAAATTTTCGGACCTATGTTCGAATCTTATTTCAGCAACAGAACTTCGGTCTTTCGGAATTTCGGTTAGCTGACAGGATATGCACACCTTTGATTCAAGATGTACCATCTGTGAAAATTTGAAGAAAATCCAACTATAAATGACGGCTGTATATCGCGAAAACCTTTTTTCACTATTTTTAGCTCTGACATCACATGACGTCATAGGGTGCTGAAGATGCTTTTGTTCAAAAGCGCATACTTTCCTTTCATAACTCTGAAATTTTCATTATTCTGAACAATTGGCATCCTGTCGAAATCATTGCCCTAAAATGAAAATCAAGAAGTATGCTTATGACGTCACATGACGTCATATGACGTCATGACTCAAAATTTATTTAGGAATTCTGCAGAACTGCAAACTGTGTAAGTTTCAACTTTCTATCTCATCCTGAAGCTCTTTAATCGTAAAATGAAATTTTCGGTCCTATGTTCGAATCTTATTTAAGCCACAGAACTTCGGTCTTTCGGAATTTCGGTTAGTTGACAGGATATGCACACCTTAGTTTCATGATGTACCATCTGTGAAAATTTGAAGAAAATCCGACCATAAATGACGCCTGTAGAGCGCGAAAACCATTTTTCACTATTTTTAGTTGTGACGTCATATGACGTCATAGGGTGCTGAAGATGCTTTTGTTCAAAAGCGCATACATTACTGTCATAACTCTGAAATTTTCAATATTCTGAACAACTGGCATCCTGTCGAAATCATTGCCCTAAAATGAAAATTAAGAAGTATGCTTATGACGTCACATGACGTCATATGAGTCACATGACGTCTATGACAATTTGCAGAACTGCAAACTGTGTAATTTCAACTTTCTATTCATCCCGAAGCTCTTTAATACTTAAATAAAATATCGGTCCTATGTTCGAATCTTATTTCAGCCACAGAACTTCGGTCTTTCATAATTTCGAATAGCTGATAGAATATGCACAACTAGATATTAATGTACACATTCTGTGAAATTTTGATGAAAATCGGTTCATAACCAATGGCTGTAGACCGCGAACAAACTTTTGTAGTAGTTTTCAGCTATGACGTCATATGACGTCACTAATAGTTGAAACAATGCAGATCGAAAGGGACTCTATTTAGCTGATCACTGAAACAATTTGAAGTCTCTATCTCAATTGTAACCTTGTTTAATTACAACCTCAAAAGGAGGAAAAAATGAATAATAATAATAAGAAGAAGAACTAGATGTCATTCGTTTAAACGAATGATAGGACTTTCTGCAACATCTGCTTTATATAGTATATATAGAAGATGACATAATAGATAATCTGTCCAAATTGCAACTTTCTATCTCCTCTATTTCTATATAAAATAGCACAAATAGAACACATTCTGTGAATTTTAATAAAAGTCCGCCCATATCTTGCACATGTAGTTTACATACAACATTTATACTATGTCATATGACATGAAAGAAAAATGAAACAGTGTTCAAATGTAAGTTTCTAACTTTCATCACACATAGAATTTCATCACTCCAGCTCAGTTTTAACCTTGTTTAATTTTAGCCTCATTAGGAAGAAGTATTGAATATTTGTATAGTGCTATATCTTTTCGACACCTGTAACGTAGTTAATCGTATTTAGCGATTTTGGCGTGTTTGGGCTTCCGTAGTTTTGCCATAAATTCCTGGAATTTCGAACTATGGTGATATTTTGAAAGGTAACATCCCAGCCTACAAACTGATGCAATATGAATATCGTTAGCATAACAATGCAGTTTTTAGATGGTCTAAAATGTGGGGCTGCGTGTGAATTTTTCAAGGCTTGCAAACTGCTCGCTAGCTACATAGTGTTGCAAATACGGATTTTTGTCTTGTGCCGTTGTACATGTATTAACTTCAATGCTTATTTTGGAAACAGTCAACATTCGACAAAAAAAAAAAAAAAAAAAAAAAAAAAAAAATCAAGATATAGCCCATCAATTGCAATTTGATATATTTTTTTTTTTTTTTTTTTAAGTCGTTGCGCAAGTATTTAAGCTTGGTGACCCCTGCGCGTGACCTTTTCCATATTTTTATGATGCATGATTATGAAATATCTTATTTTCCATGATGTAACTTTCTTATATGAAGTCCAATTTCAATAAACTTGGTACCGTTAGAAAGCTCTTAAAACATGCTACATTTTATACGCATAATGTATAAACTTATCATCAGTCGTTTCTGACATATTGACTGTTAAACCTCAAGAAAACAGCATATTATCAGCAAAATTAGCTTCATTTCATTTAGTTTTTTTGCTTATAACTTTGTATTGCGTAAACCAATTTTAATAAACTAAATATCTTTGGAAACGTCAATTATTCAGCTATAATTCTTATTCATACATATATTTACAAAAATCGATATTTATTGAGATATGGCTACATATATGCAGTAGGGGTGAAATCAAAATTTCCTTTCATCGTCCTAGGACTATTGCAACATATTAAAATAAGCGTTTAGTTAGGAAGAAGAAAAGAATAATAATAATAAACAAATGACGTCACGTGACGTCATATGACGTTTCTTTTCACAAAATGTTTAAGACTCTTAGAGACCTATATACTGACCAAATATCACTTTTCTATATTAAATAGGACCGATTTTATAAGCATTTAAAAATTTACGACCTTGGTTCGAATCTTGAATTCGCTATAGAACCATGGACTTTTCGAATTTTGAAAAACGGACACCGAGATGCACAACTAGAACTTAATATACACATTCTCTGAAAATTTGATGAAAATCGGCCCATTAATAATGGCTCTGGACCGTGTACAAACTTTCGTGGTCAATTTCAAATGTGACGTCATATGACGTCATAGGCTTCTGAAAATCAATGAAATCGAAATTTCAGCATCTTAAGCATGCGGCATTAAATTTTCATTGCCCTTCGAAAATTTCAACATATAGAAATAATCTTGTTAGAATTAGAAATTCATTATCATACAATGACGTCACGTGACGTCATATGACATTTATTTTCACAAAATGTTTAAGACTCCAAGAGACCTATATACTGACCCAATATCTTCTTTCTATCTCAAATACGACCGATTTTATAAGAATTTGAAAATTTACGACCTTGGTTCGAATCTTGGAATCGCTATAGAACCTTGGACTTTTCGAATTTTGAAAAACGGACACCGGGATGCACAACTGGAACTTAATATACACATTCTGTGAAAATTTGATGAAAATCGGTTCATAAACAATGGCACTGGACTGCGTACAAACTTTTGTTGCATATTTCAAGTGTGACGTCATATGACGTCATAGGCATATGAAAATCATAGAAATCAAACTTTCAGCAATTGACGCATGTGTCGTTAAATTTTCATTGCCCTTCGACAATTTCAACATATAGAAATACTCTTGTTAATATTTGAAATACATTATCATATAATGACGTCACGTGACGTCATATGACATTTATTTTCACAAAATGTTTAAAACTTCTAGAGACCTATATACCGACTAAATATCAACTTTCTATCTTAAATAGGACAGATTTTATAAGCATTTAAAATATTTACGACCTTGGTTCGAATCTTGGATTCGCTATAGAACCATGGACTTTTCGAATTTTGAAAAACAGACACCGGGATGCACAACTAGAACTTAATATACACAATCTGTGAAAATTTGATGAAAATCGGTTCACAAACAATGGCTGTAGACCGCGTACAAACTTTTGTAGCATATTTCAAATGTGACGTCATATGACGTCATAAGCATATGAAAATCATAGAAATCAAAATTTCATTGCATCAAGTATATGCCATAAAATTTCCATGGCCCTGGGACCATTGCAACATGCTTAAATTAACGCTCAGTTTGGAAGAAAAAAGAATAAGAAGAATAAAAAAACATAACAAACCCAATAGGACTTTCTGCCAGTAGGCAGAAAGTCCTAATAACTAGATGTCATTCGTGAAAACGAATGATAGGACTTTCTGCAAGCTGTGTTAATGCAAAAAGCAGGAGAAAGAAGTTTCATGTAATGACTCACCTCTGGTAGTATTTCATGTTCATGCTGAACAATTGACATTATATTCCGAAATTAATGCAAATGATCAGAACTAAATATTAGTCGTGACGTCACATGACGTCATATGACGTCATAACTCTAAACATATGTAGAAATACTGCAGAACTGCAAACTGTTTAAGTTTCAACTTTCTATCTCATCCTGAAGCTCTCTAATCCTAAAATGAAATTTTCGGTCCTATGTTCGAATCTTATTTCAGCCACAGAACTTCGGTCTTTCGGAATTTCGGTTAGCTGACAGGATATGCACACCTAACTTTCAAGATGTACAATCTGTGAATATTTAAAGAAAATCCGACCATAAATGGCGACTGTAGAGCGTGAACACCATTTTTCACTATTTTAAGCTCTGACGTCATGTGACGTCATAGGGTACTGAAGATGCTTTGTTCAAAAGCGCATACTTTGCTTTTATAACTCTGAAATTTTCGTTATTCTGAACAACTGGCATCATGTCGAAATCATTGCCCTTAAATGAAAATTAAGAAGTATGCTATAACGTCACGACTGAAAATGTTTGTAGAAATTTTGCAGAACTGCAAACTGTGTAAGTTTCAGCTTTCTATCTCATCCTGAAGCTCTTTTATCCTAAAATGAAATTTTCGGACCTATGTTCGAATCTTATTTCAGCAACAGAACTTCGGTCTTTCGGAATTTCGGTTAGCTGACAGGATATGCACACCTTTGATTCAAGATGTACCATCTGTGAAAATTTGAAGAAAATCCAACTATAAATGACGGCTGTATATCGCGAAAACCTTTTTTCACTATTTTTAGCTCTGACATCACATGACGTCATAGGGTGCTGAAGATGCTTTTGTTCAAAAGCGCATACTTTCCTTTCATAACTCTGAAATTTTCATTATTCTGAACAATTGGCATCCTGTCGAAATCATTGCCCTAAAATGAAAATCAAGAAGTATGCTTATGACGTCACATGACGTCATATGACGTCATGACTCAAAATTTATTTAGGAATTCTGCAGAACTGCAAACTGTGTAAGTTTCAACTTTCTATCTCATCCTGAAGCTCTTTAATCGTAAAATGAAATTTTCGGTCCTATGTTCGAGTCTTATTTAAGCAACAGAACTTCGGTCTTTCGGAATTTCGGTTAGTTGACAGGATATGCAGACCTTAGTTTCATGATGTACCATCTGTGAAAATTTGAAGAAAATCCGACCATAAATGACGCCTGTAGAGCGCGAAAACCATTTTTCACTATTTTTAGTTGTGACGTCATATGACGTCATAGGGTGCTGAAGATGCTTTTGTTCAAAAGCGCATACATTACTGTCATAACTCTGAAATTTTCAATATTCTGAACAACTGGCATCCTGTCGAAATCATTGCCCTAAAATGAAAATTAAGAAGTATGCTTATGACGTCACATGACGTCATATGACGTCACATGACGTCATATGACGTCAGGACTCAAGGTATATGTAGAAATTCTGCAGAACTGCAAACTGTGTAAGTTTCAACTTTCTATCTCATCCCGAAGCTCTTTAATACTTAAATAAAATATCGGTCCTATGTTCGAATCTTATTTCAGCCACAGAACTTCGGTCTTTCATAATTTCGAATAGCTGATAGAATATGCACAACTAGATATTAATGTACACATTCTGTGAAATTTTGATGAAAATCGGTTCATAACCAATGGCTGTAGACCGCGAACAAACTTTTGTAGTAGTTTTCAGCTATGACGTCATATGACGTCACTAATAGTTGAAACAATGCAGATCGAAAGGGACTCTATTTAGCTGATCACTGAAACAATTTGAAGTCTCTATCTCAATTGTAACCTTGTTTAATTACAACCTCAAAAGGAGGAAAAAATGAATAATAATAATAAGAAGAAGAACTAGACTTCTTTTGTTCTGGACAAAAGAAAGGGCTTTCTGCACTGCAAACCATGTCAAACCTGATCATACTTATTTTATTTTCTGAAATACACCATCTTTAAAAATTGAAGGAAATCCGTCCCGAATTGACAGCTGTAGAGTGCAAACATAAATGAAAAACAGAGGAAATATGTGATGTCATATAACATAATTAAAATTTTAAAGTCATTGCATTCAAAAGGGAATATGTGGCTTTGTTTTCAGTTATAATTTCATAATGCTAATTTTTCCAGAACCATCTTTAAGATAACTACAATAATATTCAATCTTCGTGTTCTGCAAGGGAATGAAGTATCACTAGTCCTCTTAACATGTTAAAAAGGTATACAAGATTCCTTTTCTACGAAATATCAACTGGGATCAACTGCAGAAGCACAAGGATTTTTTTTTTCTTTTTTTCCAGAAATTCTTACTTTCATGCAACTATGATGTCCGATTTTAAAAACCCAGGTATGGTTAGAAAGGTCTTCTGAATTCAAACATGTACTTACTTTAGATTTAAACCTATCTGTTTTTGCGATATATAAAGTTATTCCTCCCCCCAAAAAGGCAAAAATCGACAAAAAGATATTCATGTCAACTACTACCATTCGACAAATAACTTAATACACTGCACTGCATCATGATAAAAAAATTGTTCTTTATGATATTTTCAACAAGAGGGCCAAGGTGGCCCTAAAGACTCTCACCTGAGAAAAACTGTTATCATTGCCTGTAGAAGTTATTAAATTATAGCATAGTTGTACTGAAGACATAATCCATCAGATTATTTATAATTCCACGAACTAAAGAGAGCCTGTTGTCGAAATTTGAAGTCAAACTTGACTCAAAAAATATGGCTTAAAACACACAAATTTAAACATCAAAAGGGGCATAACTCCTGACCTAATTGGCAGATCAGCCATTATCGAACTTGGCAGAAAGAATATGGCTATATACATTGTTCTAAAGATTGAAGATGATTATTTCAGAAATGAAGATGTTATATCAGCAAAAGGAAATTCATAGAGTTTGAAGATGATTCTTAAGAAATGAAGATGCTACAGTGCAAACAAACTAAAAATTGGCATTGTTTAATATTTAAAGGAGCATATTTCATGACCTTATGGTCCGATATCAGCCATAATCGAAATTGTCCGAGATTTTATGGTAATAAACATTGTCATAAAGTTTGAAGATGATTGCTTAAGAAATGAAGATGCTAGAGTGCAAACAAAGGGAAAATTGGCATATTTTAATACTAAAAGGGGCATAACTCCTGACCTAAGAAGTTAATATCAGCCATAATCAAAGTTGGCCGTGAGAGGATAATAATAAACATTGTCATAAAGTTTAAAGATGATTGCTTAAGAAATGAAGATGTTAGAGTGCAAAGTGACAATCTAGCTTTTTTCAATATTAAAAGGGGCATAACTCCTGACCTAATAGGCCGATATCAGCCATAATCGGACTTGACCAAGAATTTATGGTAATAAACATTGTTATAAAGTTTGAAGTTGATTACTTAAGAAATGAAGATGCTAGAGTGCAAACAAACTAATTGTGGACGACGGACGGCGGATTGACGGACAGGCGGACGGACAATGGACATTCTAGCTCATCTTTAGCACATGTGCTCAGGTGAGCTTAGAATTAATTGTTTCTTAGAAAAAGCAATCAAGTGATTAGGA
>CM037782.1:3894245-3944245 GCA_021229015.1 Solen grandis | reverse complement strand
TTAAATGAAAATTAAAGTTTCAAGCAATTCATGTTGTCAATGCATAAAGTTGATTTAACAGATACATAGATAACTTAAGAAGAGAAGTGCTCGTCATCAAGGACATTAGGAAAGACTTATTTTGAGAGAGAATATATTGCTTATCGTTGGGAAGTGTTTGATTCGGGAAATTAATGACACCGAAGTTCTTGATTCACCATAACAACATATATGTTTCGGCTTTGCGTTGGAAAAAATATTAATTTCTTAACAGTTTGTTGCCTATGATTCAGAAAGTACCACTTGAGCTTTTAAGGCGTTTTTTTTTTTCTATTTTCTTTTTTATACATGTATATTTTCTTCTATTTTTAACCATTAAGCAGGTGTTCAAGAAGGTTTTTCATAAAATTTGATATTAGCTGGTTCCTTTTGAAGTAATAAATGAATATTAAACATTTTATGAATAAAAATGTCTCATTATATAAAACTTATATCTGGATTTAATTTAATTTCTTTGAAGGTATTTCATGATCTCAGCATTTAATTTAATTATTACAACATTTTATCTAAATGTCATTAGTTCTGGACATTTAATTCATACCTGGTTTTGACTGATGACATTTGATCACTCTGACTATTGTAAACGTTATAAACGTAGAATTGAATTTAATTGATTGCGGTAGGTCGGTGGTTTTACCCAGGTCCCTCTGTGCACGTGAGGCCTTCCTCAAAAACACCAAAGCGAGCAAACAAAGAACTGAAAATGTATAATAAATTGCTATTAATTAAAAATCTTTTCAATATATTACTCTGGTTTTACGACGATATTGCGTCTGGGATTAGGGCAATAAATTAATGAAGAACAGAGATATCTAAGTGAATCCGTTTTTTTGTGTATTAAATTACTCTACTCTTATTATTACGCAATTAATATCAAAATGTCCAGTTCTTCTGGGTATATAAATGTCCAACTTTCCGCTAACTTCCCAAACTGAATTATGGCTTGTAACGTTGGTTTGGTGATTTTTGGACTATTTGTATTCTTTGGAAGCGCAGGTAAATTGACTATTTTACCAAACTAAAATAGTTTATATACCGGTATATTATATTTCAATTGCTATATTTTTTTCTAATTAGTTGGTTAAAATGTCCTTTAGTTGTTCCAATTTATAAAAGAAAACGTTTCATTATCTTGCAGCCGTGATGGTGGTATCGAATTGAACAATCACATTCTTAGATTATTGAAACGAAAAGGAATTATAAGCAGTTTTTTTTTCTAAATTATAATCAATCGACTGTTTATTATTTATTTTAACTTGACACCATATTAAATATGATATACATACATTATCGAACCGATGCGCTAGTGAAACTATTTATTTTTTCAAAATCACGATTAATATAAAGTTTGATTATCTACGACACGCTCTTGGATCATTTTTCAACTTTTCCTGGAGTCTAAATTGCACGATATAATGACGTCATTTTTTTTAAACGGCTAAGTTATCTTCATAAAAAACAATATTTTATCATATGACATTATGCTCAAACAACTGTTTCCGGTATCGTATAGCCATGGTTTAACACCGTTACATATAACTTTTAGGCCGAATTACATCACTCCGCGTCACGCGCGTGTATTCTATATGTATGCATAGTGTGTTGGTCTCGAACAGCTGTATTAAATGTGTTTGATTCATTATTCATATGATGTTGAAAATGTATGAGAAATACACATGTTAAATCGTTATTTTCTGTACTTATTTGAAACTATTTTCTTGGTGTTAGATTACAAAAATATTTCGTGCACAGTCCGTTCCTTCCTTCTTTGTTGTTATAATCGCGTTTTACTGTCACTGTAGGTCATATGATAAAAAAAATCTGACATGATCATGAATTGTCATTTCATATCAAATTTTACTAAACTCGTTCGCTCGCCAGGTGCTCACTTGATAACATTTTTATATAACAATTCCTGTCCAATCCTATATATACTACATGTTTTAAAATATACATGTAGTTACTTGATAGTTGATATTTCTATTACTGCATGATGTTAGGTATGTATTTAACGAAAGGATAAAATCGAGTTGAAACAAGAAACTACAATTCCAGCCCATTATAACAAACATTATAAGAATTGGTTACAACAAATTGAATATTGTTGAATACAAAAGAATGTATAACGTTATACAGACGTCATTTTCTTTCAAACAACTCGATCTACAAGCATAAATCGATTTTCTTGCGCACATTTATTTCTTTGATTTTAACAGAAAGCGCAATCACTCACTGGACGAACCCTGCAGTTGCCGCTGAGAACTTGGCGACATGTACCGGAAACCTTGATCCAACTTTTCCTGAAAACACTACTTCCTCAGATGTCAGTGTTACAGTCGCCGCAGTGTCGGATGCCACTATCACCTATTCTATCGAAAACCAACCGTCTGGAGATCTGTTCACAATAGTGGGGGCTACTGGTGTCATTTCTATGTCATCTACGACATTAGATTTTGAAACTACGCCGTCGTATGTTTTGAAAATAAAGTAAGTTATTATTATTTTTTTTATTAGTAGTAATATATGGAAGTAGTTTTCAACATGAAAATTTTTCATTACATGTACATTAATAATGATATTATAATGATTGAATAAAATTGTTGGTTTCGGTGGAATAACATTTTTTATTCATTGAGACAGGAGGAAAATCAATATTTTCACAAATGGCGCATCTCCGAAGTCGCACGAGTTGTTATTCGGTCTAAAAATAATCAAATAAATGAAAGCGTAGAAATCAATATTGAAATGTCTTGAGAAATGTGATAATGTCTTTTAGTAGCCCCGCTACAAAACAGAGAAAATTGTAAAAATGGTAGGCCTAATATTCACTGTTTGAAAAGGGAAATTAATAAAAATATCAAAATTATATTTTCTTCCAGGAACATTATAGATGTGTTGAAACAGTGGCTATGAAAGCAAACTGTATCTTTGAAAATAAGCATTAATAAAAAAAAATATTTGATTTAAAACACAAAATAGGTTAATAAATAAACAATATTGAAAACACACAATGAAAGTCTATACAAATAACTCAGTGTAATTTATAAATAAATCGCAAAGGTTGTTCATGACTTAAACTGCTCTCTTATTCATTAATGTTGTTTATTGAATTTTTTTCTAATAGCAATGCATTTAGTTTAGAAGTTTTTCAAGCCGCTGATAATTTCCCACAGAGCAGCTGACACTGCATCATCACCAACAGAAAGTACATGCACATGCACCCTCGTTATTACCGATGTCGGGCCAACCTTCGCCTCAGCAACAGTAGCTATAAATGTAGCTGATGGACTCACTGCCGGTATAGCGAATTCATATACTAATGTTATGTAATTGTATAGATACTGCGATATTAAAATGTAAAAGAAACACGGCTATCGAACAAGAACGGAAAAAAACACAAAAACAACAACAAAAAAACAACAACAAAGAATGTTACACCATTCACTTTATTTTGTCCTAGCACGAATCGACTTACCTTTAAGAATATTATTGAAATGAATTACCTTGTCTTTAAAGTAAATCCAGTCTTATTCCTTTTACACAACTTTCGGTTGAACCAGTACTTTGTTAGCCCTCATTGGACGTCTAAACTCAACCTTCAGATCAAAAGGCAATGCACACTACCACTGAACAATGCATAGCCGTTCTGATACTAATGTTTCTTTTCTCAACTGCATTTCAGGGAAGACAGTGACGACAGTTACAGCACAAGAAGCAGTGGCATACGCAATTTCAGGTTAGACATCTTTTAAAGTTACAGTTAAAGTGTGTGTGTGTGTGTGTGTGTGTGTGTGTGTGTGTGTGACATAGAGAGAGAGAGAGAACGTTTGTATAGCTAATCTTGTGAGGTAGAAATCTTGTACCACGATTTGTAATTCGATGTCTGGGTCAGGGTAAGGTTTGAGTTAGGGTTCTTTTTTGTATGTCGCTTTTATGTTCGGTTTAGTTTGGCTTTGGGGATGAAATGATGGTTAGTTTCAATGTTGAATTACATACCGAGGTATACTTCGGAAAAATGTACCTCGCTATGTCAACATTTTTACATACAGATCAAAGTATAAACCGCAAAAGTGACGTCTTAGTCACACATGGGAAAGCTCATTTAGATAGTAATACAAGACTGTTTGTGTGTGTGTTTGCTTTTTTATACATTCATTAAAAGAAATGCAAAATTTCAACTATTTATTCTATACAGATGGTAACACTAACAACGATTTTGCAATCGACAACACTGGAAAAATAACTGTCGCTCCCGGCAAGACCCTGTCAGCCTCGTCCACACCAAAATACATTCTCACCGTCACCGCCAAAGAGGCCAGCAAATCGGCAACCATGACCGTGAATATCTGTGTCGGATGTGCCGACAACGGTTCGACCCGGAAAGGGTTTGATGTGAAGATGTTTGTGGCTCTCTTTCTTTTCCTTTTCGCATTCATGTAGATTTGAATCTATGACCATCCGCACAGTAATAACTTCATTGATTCATTTATCACATCATGCCTTACATGATAAGCATGTACGAATGGACAAATTACACAGATGCTTATTAGTTATGATAAAAGGAATATCTACTTTTTTTACCATGTTTCAAATAATTGCAAATGTTTTAAACACAACCAAGAGAAAAAATGTCAAAGACAGTCAGTTAAATACACTGTGTGGAACAAGGCCAGAACACTAACCTTTGTAATCAAATAATGCGCATGATGTAAACATTGATTCTGCAAAATATAGGGCAAATAAAACAAAACTTACAAGGGGCTTTCTGAAAATAAAAAAGGATTTCAAGTAGAATGTATCATTGATGAAATGCTGAAACATTGATGTATGATCATTTAACGAAACTTTCGAAATTATCTCTATTTTTCTAACAGTTCAGCGATTTTTCACATACAAAAAATACAGATTTATTCAGCGAGATATGTTGTAGTTCGTATTTGTGTTGGTGTGGCTTACTAAGTTCATGTTGAGAGACTTTTTTCCCTTGTATCTATATTAAGTGTGATTCAATGGTCTTTTTTTTATTTTACAGCATTTGAAACTATTTGTCGACTTATCAAATAAAAAGCTTTTTTTTTTCAAATTGGTACGCAATTAAGCATCGAATTTTGTATTTATTTAATTGAATTCTTTTTGATTAACCACACCATTAAAGCTTATGTTATAAAAGGTGTCCCCTTTTCTACAATTTATATGGTACCAACTGAATATATAAATCAATTAGCATTACTTAAAGTGGCACCACTGGTGTTAATACAATAGTATAAACTCGTTCGGATTTTTCTCCAATAAACCAACACGCTTTACATCTAAACTACGATCTCCATATTCGTGATAAATTTTAATTCTATTTTTCTTAATTCAAAATTAAAAATTATCTTATGATGCTTTACCTAAATAATAAATATGCTTCATTTGACATTTTATATCATGGATGAGAAATGCCCTTCGATTTAGACAAAGGTTCAATTTTAAATTAGGTTTTAGTAGTTGTAAGTATTTTTTCCCATCCTGATAAGTTTTTTACAATGTATTTTATTTTCACTCTGTTTATGATCTACAGAACAGCTTACATGAGACACCTTATTGTTAAAAGGCTTTATAACTCCGATGAGATAGATGTTGTATTTGCTGTTTATAGTTTATTCTATATATACCTGTAAATATAATATATAACGGTTATTAAAGGTTATTTATGTAAAGGTTCTGGACATACTGTGGATGATATAGCTTTTATCCCACTGATAGAACACAGTATTTTTATTAAGCATAAAACAAATTACTATTTTCACTAAGATATACTTTGTATTGAATTTCACATACATATACTAGACTTACATTAATTACGTTTCGAAACTGTATGCCAAAGAAATTATAACAATTTTTATTACTGACTTTGTTGAGTGGCCTGTTATCTTTATTGAATATCGATCATTTAAAGTATTTTAAAAAATTCACCCGGATGCCTCCGTGCATTTGGGGTCTTCCTCCACCTGTAATTAGCTGGACGTCGCTATATGACTGAAATACTGTCGAAGCGACGGTAAACTCAAATAGTCAAGTTGAATAAATTTTCTTATAATTAATCATGTGATTTACCTCTGTATTTCTTAAACCAGTTTATGTCTTAAGAACCCTTAAAATTCTAAATCTCTAAAATTCTAAATCTGGATGTATGATTTGTATGTTAATATTTTAATGATAATCTATGATGAGCATAAAAACAACGCTTCTCTTGAAATACTTTTGGACCTCTATGTACTTAAAATGAAAGCGTTAATGGCAGTGCGAATGTCGTACTATTTTTGTGCAATTTCCTTTATACACAATTTGATACAAGAGGGAAAAAAACAACTTTGAATAAAAAAAATGACCCAAAAAACCTTGACAGTTAGCAATGATTAAAATAGTTCCTTTATGCAATGTCTTAACAAGCATGTTTTATTTCCAATCGTTTCAGGAGAATAAATATTAATAACCAGTGTCCAATATGTTAATCAGATATCACTACTATGCAAATCAACATTTCTTTGGATAATATCTCCTCACTCACACTATCTCGGTAGACTTTGCTTAGGAAAATTCAGGAATTCAAAGCTTTATAAATTCTGATGATATGTTAATAACATTGATGTATTGTTTATTTAGCGAAACTTTGGGTATCTGCCAGGACTCTTAACGTATACCTTAATGAATAAATTATAATATCCATATATGTTTTTGTTAATATCTTTACTATGTTTCTGTTTTGTTATTGTACACCGCAACTTTTAACTTCTAAATATTTTTTCGCTCTCATCTACATATGTATGTAAAACAAAATCAAACATGATTATTGATTTATGGGAAATATTATAAAATAAAAAGGATTTGTATTGCTACGCTTGGCTTTAAGGCTCTTTCTTTTAAGTATCCGTATGTTTTATTGTAAATAAATTAAAAGAAAAGAAAATAAAGTGCGTCGAAAACTAAAAATGAGTCTAAGATAGTGCAAAATAAAACCCCGAAGTCCATGCATTGCTTTATTATGCAGAAATTGTGGGAAATCCCCCGAATATTCCCGAATATCTGACGGTACCACTAACAGAATGATGCAGTCGTTATATGCTAATTTTGAGGCAGAGTAGTCTTAGAATAATATAATATCTATAATATACATTGAAATAAATAGATTCTACAACAACTTCATCTTTTTTGTCTACCATAATCGCAAATTCTTGAAGTAGTCTGGCACAAAAGATGGGTCATCACTTGTTAAGTTTAAACTTATTTATTTTACGTCAATTGGGAAACAAGTTCATACAACTTATACTAATCCCTCTCGACGGTTCCTGGGTTGGACCAGTAATTTGCGCCTGGGAAAGGTCATGAATAATAATTGTCTCCAACGGGATTCGAACGTACAACATTCAGATCCGTAATCGGATACATTACCACTGGCCCATTGCGCCCTCACTAAGTCTTGTGATTTAGGACTTAGATTCTTTACTAAACCCCTTTGAAAGAAAGAAAGATTTCATGCAGGCCTGGCCTGGTTAAAAATACGACAGAAAACTTACCAACTGGTAACGTAAGATCTATGATCGGAGCTGTAATATTTAGTAGCGATGCGTTAGAACAGGGTCTCCTTTAGAAATATTCGATCAACACATTATTTTCTGATCAACATCACGCACATTTCCAAAAATCTTTGACTTAGACTTTCTCATAATGTTCAACGGCACGACTGAATGATATTAATATTTTCTAGATCGACGACACAAACACTCATGCGTTTACACAAAGACTTGTTAAAGAAATAGAAAACTCCTGTAAAAGTCAGTTCAAAATATTGTGTTGTCACACATCAGATAACTTTATTTGCAAACTTTAAAAAAGTAATGAAAAATCACAGAGGAAAATCAGTTAACCATAAAATTTATCATTTCTATCATACATGGAATTATTTTGAGTATTATTTTAAAATTCGTTTAAATTGTGATTTAAATTCAATAAGTGTAGCAGAAAAATAACGAACATTACATAGTTCTTTTCCTAGACAATATGCAAAAGATAGAAACATTAATTTTTTCAGGAAGATAAGCATGTCTGCATATTTTTCATGTATGTAAGAGTTATTACCTTCTATCTACTGCTAGGGATTTTAATGTAATGATGACGAACTTGTATAATTTGTAAAGTGTATTATATCATAATAAATTTAATAAACAGAGATCAAATTTTCAAGCGATGCAAACAGTGTTATGAACCCGTTTTGACTATCACAACAAGAAATTGTAATGAAGCTACATGAGATAATGCAAATCTCTAAAAATTTGTTTTAAAATGGACGGGTTACAATAGGTCCAATTTCCCTCTTTCTCTCACGCTTTCTGTCTTTCCTACCGTTTAGAAGATTTACATAAATAATGTTTAATTTAAAAGGAATAAAATATAAAACAACCGTACAAGAATAGAAGCCCACCAGGGTCTCTGTATATAAAGGTATTAGAGAGATCCTGGGCCCACATATAAAATCTGGTAAAAATATCGCCCAAGATTTTTTTATTGAGCACAAAAATATAAATGTTATATTTCATTTAGTTGCCGAAGAAAAAATAACCTCCTGGATTCGAACCTACGACCTGACTTTCCAGCATGCTGCATAGAAAAATCTGTTAACAAACTTACCATCTGAAATTTAACGCCAACTGATCGCATGGCAGTTAGAAACAACTGATGAAATTACAGCCGATGATTTTCAATTATTTCTGCATTAATTGCGGCATTTACTTTTTCATCACAGTTATCTAAATTAAACATGTTAGGCCCTATATCCAGCATAAATTAATAACACATTCCAATTCAGTTTCGACCGTATTTAAATAAACATAAAAATTAACATCACTTAGGTGCAACCCATTTAAAACCATAAAACACGTAAATCACATTATTCAGTACGTTTGTTCACATAAGGCTAAAAACAAATACATGTGGTTCAGGTAACTCGGCCGACCCTTATTTTTGCTGACCCTAAACTTTTTATTTATTTTTTTATTTTTGGGTACATTTTTTGGGGGGTACGAAGTTTCATACTAAAGGTCAAATACTTTTGAGGACGAATCTTTATCGTTACCGGCAAAATGGCGGACATTTGTTCGTCTAGTGTAATCGCAGTCCGTCTGCTACTATTTAAAATAAAATAATGACATTTAAAATGGACTCTGGGGAAAAACATAGACCTGATCCTCAATATCCTGCATCATAATATACAAATTTACACATAAATTATGCAAATCCGCCACATGTAAACAAAAATTTTGGACTAGTTCTCCAGTATTGCTTATCGAAGACCAATCTAACGGTTGAATCAGGTAATCTAATTAACCAGTCAGCTAGTAGGAGTGCGACCTTGCCCTTGTCAGATTAAGCTTTACACATGTTTTATGACAGGGATAGGGGGGCTGTATGTTGTTTTAAGGAATACATGTATCTGATACAGTGGTTTATCATTTAATGACCGATCATGCTTAAAGAAGGCTCATTTGTAAAATAATATTGAATAGCCTGTTAGATATCCAAGATCAGAAAAATGATCGGTATGATAGCAAATTCCTAAGAAAGTAGAGAATTATTTTGGAAAATCTTCAATACGTCACGGGGGTAAAATAATGTGAAATGACATCTAAGTGGAAAATACAATGTATTTAAATATCGTACATGATTGAGAAAAGGTAATATTCAATTGTTGACCAAAGCCGAGATATCCTACCTTTTAAATATCTATAATAAATGTTGCAAAGTTAGTCTTGCATGAAATACCTGAGTGAGTTGATGTTTTTAATTAGTGTTACACTAAACATGAATGCTATTGAGGCTGTTTTTTGTAGAAATAAATGGATGGCAAATGTTTTATAAATTTTGTCCACTCTTACATATTTAATATCTGACATTTCAGATTGACAGCAACTTCCCACTTTAAGATGTGTCTCAGTTCGGAGTGAAAGTCCTCAGAGTTACCTGTACAAATTCTTCTCCGAAAGGAATGACCTCTTGTTGTAAGATGGTCAAATTAATAGATTTTTTTAAAACTTGTTTAGATTTTCACACAAACCACTTTGAGACAAGTAAGTATAGTTAAATCATAGTTTATTGTTAAAATCATACACAACAATATAAAGAATGTCAATTCAAAAAATATGCTGCAATGAGTATATTAAACAATGGTAAATTAAATCATAATATGACAGTACTGGAATCTGACATATTGAAAATGAATTTTGATTAAATCTATCAATATTCCAGTGTCATTAATTCTATATAGAGAGAGAGGCTATGCTTACGAATTATTTTGAATGTTCATAAATTTATTTATGAACATAGAAGAGACTGAATATGTTTGAATTTAAAATGGTTGCGTCTAAAATATGATGAGTTAGGGCACAGTCCTACCAATTTGTGACTAAAATTTCTGAAGATAAATTGCAGATTGCTAGCCACTATAGACATAATAAGTAATTATTTACAAAAAAATAATTACTTCAGCAAATTGATGTTCTTGTATATATTTCTGCAGTTTTAATTTCTACAAGAGACGATTCATATATTTATTTTGAATCTGTATTTAATACGACTCACTTACAAAATGTTGTCCAGTCCATCAATATTGGTACTTCTGTACTGGTTGTGCAACTAGCAACTAGTCATACATCGGTCTTCTGCTTATCTGTGACAATAAAAATAGTCGCGAAAAGAATCCAAATATTGTTTATTCTTTAATTTTCGCTGACATTAAATTTCAATCATGCACTACAGGAATTTCGTGGGTACATTATATAGTCGTTTATCTATGTTCTAAACTAAGTGAGGTCTATATAGTAGACAAGCTTTCGTGGGGATTGATATTTGTGGATAAAAATCACCACGAAATTTACGAAAATTTGTGTCTCACGAAAATTAATGATTTTACAATACCTAATTTATCATACTTTGAAGTCAATATGTTATATACTAGTCATACTGTTGCTAGGAATACTGTAAGATGCAGATACACTGGCGGCGAATTCACTTTTAAATTTATTTTAACGTTTACGCAATATTTATTTACAATTTCCAAATTCTCTTCAGACTAAAACTGCGAGCCGTGTGACAAGATTTAAAACTAGAAATAAAATATTAGCATTGTAAATATTCAGTGTATCATAAATCGGAATGAAAATTTGCTTGATAAATATTGTCATTAGAAAATCTAATATTCACAGATCAGAGGTAATGTAATGATATCCCAATTATCAAGCAATCAAATGCGTCTATAAATAATTTTCGGACAGAAATTGTTCGTCATCGTGGACATCAAAAACTAGTTAATTAACACACCAACTTGGGAGGGCACATCTTATTGCGGGGATGCTACAACTGTAAGTCTTCGACTGCAACTGCAAAGGTAAATTGCATCTTGGAAAATATGGGCTCTTTAAAATTGTCCACTTTAGCTCTGAGCCGTAAAGTAAATGGTGCACATTGAGTGTGTGACTAACCGTTGATATTGCAACCACTTGGTATCATTTTTAAAGAAATATATTCTTTTCAAGTAACTAGAAGTGCAACTTCGAGACATATCGTCATAAATTTAGACTGCGGTTCTCTCGAGTAGAGTATAAATATCCGTCAAAAATGAGCAAAGACAGATTTCAAAATGAAGCTCCAAGGCGGCTTGTCGATTCTTGGACTCTTTGTTTTCCTTGGGCACGCAGGTATCACCTTCTGGAAATTCATATTGTTCCTATAGCTGCTACTTTGTATGTGACATATTTACTGACCGAGGACATTGCAACATAGACATAATAAATAATTATTTAAGAATAATTACTTTGGCAAGTTGATATACATTATATATTTCTGTAGTTTTGATTTCTGTAAGAGACGAGTCATATATTTCAAGTCTGTATTTAATATGATTCACTTACGAAATTTTGTCCAGTCCATCAATATTGGTACGACAGTATCCAGTCGTCGGACTCAGCATACCTTTGATCCCATTTCTAACATTGATGCATTTATATGTCACGAGTTATGATATATTCTAAAACGTATTTGTTTATTTAATTGTATGCTTGCATTTTGTTCACGATTGATTTTTGAAATGATAATATGAAAACGTGAAAACAGAATTTCACAAAACGTCAGAAAAGAATGACTGATTGTAGAGTTTTCATTGAAGAAATAACCGTAACCAAGAAAAATATGCTCAAACAAATTGAAATGGTCATCTTATTGTATACCTGAGTCCTTGGCATTTATTATACCATTTTCTCAAAAGATTACCTGGAAACAGACCATGGAAATTACCTTTTTTTTTTCAAGAATAAAACAAAATAATTTCTGTTTGCTTAATTTTGATGCTTCTATATATTAACTGGTCAGAATCTTCTTATGTTTTGTGTTCTTTCTTTTATTATCTACGGATCATATAAGCTTTCATTTACTGATGAAAAACCTATATTTTTACAGTCTGTCTACCTTGAAATAATAATAATATCTTTATTTTCAGAGGATAACATATTTGGCAATGCCATTCTTCCATATGGTCCTTTTAACAATAATATAATACAGTTTGTAGGTATTAAAAGTGGGGGGGAAAAATCACTAACATATGATCAATGATGATGAAAATTATTCAAAATATCGCCAACACATGGATGTATGTTATCATTTTATTTTGTTTTTGCAGAATCATTTTAAACAATTCGTACAAAGAATAAATGATTTTGATGATAAAATCTGAATAGTTGATTCAAAAACAATATTTAATTGGAAAACTGTCGAAAATAGAACTGTGAATTGTATCAAAATAAACAATAGATGTTTAACAACAGTTGCATATTAAAGTCATACATAATTGGCAATGCACTAAATATGATTCTAATAAGTACATTTTCAAAGATATTTTGATTATTTAAATTTTTTGTTGGAGCCGAATTATGCAATGCTTTGTAAGTTAGCATAAGAACATGGTATTTGAACCAAAAGCTAATTTACGAGATCAAGGAGTCTTAATTTCTAATATAATCTTTTCAAGGGTATGGATAAAGCAGAAATACTCTCATTTAGAAATATATATTTTGTAAAAAGACCCGGAGGTTGATTAATTATGACCCCTGTTCTTGTGACCCTAAAGATAATGGTAGTTACCCAAATAATACTGATATAAAGTGAAAGAACTTAAAAATAACTATCGTTTTCTATACTTAACAAGTATTCAGTACATCATTAAATAGAAAAAATGAGGTTCAAGCAATTCACGTTGTCGCTATTTAAAGCTGACTTCAATAACGTAAATAAATGATCGTCATAAAAATCAATAGGAACGAATACATCAATTTATCAGGAGGGAGAATATATTGTAAACCACTTGGTGATGTTTAATCTAATGATTTAAAGACACCGAGATTCTTGTTTCACCATAATAAAATATATTTCTGCTTAGCATTGGGATATTTTAAAATTTTATTAATAGTTTGTTGCTTAGGATTTCTAACGTACCACTCGATCACTATAGTTCTATGGTCCAGTCCAACCGACGAGCTAATGTTCGAATTTAGTTTCCTTTTAAGTATGATAAATGAGTATTTAAGTTTTTATGTCATTATATCGCAACATTAATTTTTATTTGATTTGATTCCATATTTGATGGAACTTCCAATTGCAAACTTAATGGGAAAATATTTCCTAACCATTTTATTAATACTTATCACATATCTTTCAGACTATACGGTTGTAATAAATTAATATTTCATTCTAGTTAATATTCGAATATTATGGTCTATGGTTATATATATATACCCGTGAAAGAACATATACGTATCTTGAAACGTTCACAATTTGAATATACAATAAGGTTAAATGCTCGACATTGCGTTAATGTTCATAAGATATAGAGCGTGAAAAAATTGAAAATAACAACTTTAAATATCGTATCCGCGTCTTTACACTTTTGGACAGGGCGCCGTCCTAATAGCTAATGCATATATCAGATTCTACTACATTTTGCCCTGGTAAGTAATGTAATCAGATTAATTTTAACATGTTTATGATATTTTGTCTTTGTTACTCCCGATAGAGCGATATTGTTATTGTGTGTTTATTTGTTTCGGAAAGGTTGACCAACATATCAACCCTGCTCCGGTCTAAACTTTAATACCGAAAAAAATCTTAATCATGGCAGCATCTTAGCAGAGCATTGTAGTATTAATACGTCTATGAATTTGAAACGACTTTATGCTTTTATCCTTTGGCTTAATTGGTGCTCGAATAATTGTTTATATTTTTATATGATATCAGTTTTGTTATTTTAGTTTTGTCTACAAGGTGGAAATTATCAAATATTTATATTTTCTTGAATTACCTCCCTTTAATTATTTTTAACCCAGTGGAAATATATAAATCTTCCACATATATATTTTTGTGCGTCTCATCTAATTTGGAAGGAGGAAGAGGAGCGTTGTCAGTCAGTCGGTCTGTCACCGTTTAGTCCGTGGAATCGCCAGATGAAAAGACAGTTCTTAATATAACTAGTATATTCAGGTCATGAACAAAGATGATTAAAATTGGTACTCTCCGCTGGAACATGTTTTAAGGCAGCACATTTAAAACACCTCCTTGCATTCTTACGCAGATTGCATTGCGCTATCTGATGAGTTTGCAAGATTTGAGGTGGCGAACCTGCTGGCCGGGTAGCGGTAGGAATAATACATTAAGATTGGTATTATTAGAAATGGTTACCAACGCACGCAGAAAGCATTGCGCTATCTGGTGTAGGGTAACTTAATAGGAGTTAGGGTTATATATATATATTTTTTTTTTATTTATTTATTTTAGTTGAACTATAGGACATGCTATAAGTTAGGACTGACGTGAAAAAATTTCATTTAGGGCACGTTATAATTTCAGTATTATTAAGGATTGTTTTCTATCTCTGATTCTTAAATACATGTAATTGAATGTTAATTATTTGAGACAATAATTTGTTGTAACAATCATTTTTAAAATCGGCCTTTTACATATTCCATAGCTTATCTTTAATTTATTTCATCATTTGACCAGGAGAGTCACAAGGAAAATTAAGTTTCATAACTATATGTAGATGTTCAGGCCACAGGTTACAATTCCAAAATCCCATGAATTGCCTTGCACAATTTTATAAGCTAGGATATTGTAGCAGTATGTTTCAATTGGCAGCTCTCAGGACTATCGGTCCTTTGATTTTCTTTATCATTACCAAATTATCTTTTTATACCTAAACTTACCAGTGTTAGAGAATTAACGGGTATGAGGTACGGATGCATTTTTCCGTCATTTTAGATAGCGCGATTTCTGGATGGAAAAACCCAGCATACAGTGGAGACATGGCATCCTGTACGGGGGAACTGACTCCAAAGATCCCAGAAAATAAAACAAAACCGCTTGGCGTTGTAGTTGAGGCATTGTTAGATATTACTACCGGTACCCTTCCTACAATCACCTACGCCATTGCGGGTCAGTCAGTTGCAGGCATGTTCAAATTAGAAACAGCTACATTGGCTTTGGAGGATGGAAAGTCGCTGGATTATGAGACGACACAATCATATGTATTAACAATCACGTAAGTTGATTAAAGAAAAATATTTTATTTTACTATAAAACCTTTTTATAAAACGATTTTGGCATATGCTTTTTTACGTTCAAGTACTTTAAATGTTTCATTTTCCATATATCGGATATCTACACATATTCTCTCAGAAGACATCTGATATACTTTGTCGTGATTCACAAAAGGTTTATTTCGAGTGAAGAACATCTCCAGAGCATTGGATATATACCTTTTCAGTGATGGGAATTTCTCAGACATAGCATAGAAATTTGACGCCAAGAAATTTCGACCACATCCTTCCAGGCATCAGCTCTTATTACATATTCATGCAACGAGATAGCATGCATGTGGTGGCGCATCAGCATTAAGATAAAGTCTCTGTAATAGTTCCGCTACGTTTTGGACCTGCTAACCTCTTTCAAGTTAACCAAGGTACCCTAATGAAACATTAGGAAACCTTGGTTATCTCCGTGAAAGGCCATGAGGTCCGAAATGTAGCGGAACCATTTCAGAGACTTTACCTTAAGTCCTGTGTCTTTTAAGCTAAGATTTAGTAAGAGATGTAATATGGCACACTGATATGAAATTCCGAGTTGTAAGAAATCTAGGTAATATCTATGTATGGAAAGTAGAAATACATACAATGTAAAAGGAAAAGAACGCAAAAAAAACAAAGTCTATCATGAAATCAGGAAATTTTACGTAAAACCTAATTTTGTTAAATTCTCGATATGCTGAACTCTGAAAAAAAAAGTGTTGATTTACTTGTCTAAATGTAACAGTACCACTGTAAAAACTGTGGACGAAAATTCATAAAAGAGTTGTTTATCTGTGTGTATAACAGTATCAGTTTTAGAGTCAGCAGGGGATCGAATCCAAGACGTCATGGGGCGGGGGCTCTAACCACTCGCTCACCACAAGGAATTTAGCACAAGTCATGCAAATTTGTTATTGAAAACCTGATTCCTGATAATAATTATTTAAGTGTAACACCGATCGGTGTTTAATCATATATATGAAATTCTTGTGGGTATCAGGTGGGGCATCTGGTTGTATAAAAACCTTGAGCGTGGATGATGACGAGAGCAAAAGAAAGAAAGAAAGAAAGAAAGAAAAGAGAGGGGGTCTGGCTCGAGTGGCAACAGATGATATCTTCTACAAAACTATACAAACTAATCAGTATATTACTGACTTCTACAATTGATAATAATATTTGTTCTGATACTACGTAATGTATTAAGGTCGAATTTATAAGGATATTAGAAGTGTATGACTTAATCCACGCCTTAAACAATTTCTTGTTGGTTAATGGAGTTTTCTGAAATTTATTGATAACCAATTAAACAAGTTCAGCAGTAGGTCTTCATGAAAATGTCTTGCTGTTGTCAATTTCTTGTAGAGCAACTGATGGTGCATCCTCGACTGCCACATGTTCATGCACCCTTGTTATAACCGATGTCGGCCCGACCTTCGCCTCGACAACAATGACTGTAAATGTAGCTGATGGACTCACTGCCGGTATAACGACTTCATATACTAATGTTATGTAATTGTATCGGTACTGCGGTATTAAAATGTAAAAGAAACACGGCTATCGAACAAGAACGAAAAAAAAAAAAGAATATTACACTATACACCATTCACTTTATTTTGTCCTAGCACGAATCAACTTACCTTTACGAATATTATTGAAATGAATTACTTTGTCTTTAAAGTAAATCCAGTCTTATTTCTTTTCCACAACTTTCGGTTAAACCAGTACTTTGTGCTTTCATGTTAGCCCTCATCGGAGGTCTAAATTCAACCTTCATATCAAAAGGCAAAGCACACTACCACTGAACAATGCATGGCCGTTCTGATACTAATGTTTCTTTTCTCAACTGCATTTCAGGGAAGACAGTGACGACAGTTACAGCACAAGAAGCAAAAACATACGAAATTTCAGGTTAGACATCTTTTTAAGTTACGTGTGTGTGTGTGTGTGACAGAAAGAAGGAACGTTTGTATAGCTAATCTTGTGAGGTAGAAATCTTGTACCACGGTTTGTATTTCGATGTCTGGGCCAGGGTAAGGGTTTGGGTTAGGGTTCTTTTTTGTATGTAGCTTTTATGTTTGGTTTAGTTAGGCTTTGAGGCTGAAATGATGGTTAGTTTCAATGTTGAATTACATACCGTGGTATACTTCGGAAAAGTGTACCTCGCTATGTCAACATTTTTACATACAGATCAAGGTACAAACCGCAATAGTGACGTATGAGTCACACACAGGAAAGCTCTCTTAGATAGTAATATAAGACTGTTTGTGTGTGTGTTTGCTTTTTTATACATTCATTAAAAGAAATTCAAAATTTCAACTATTTATTGTATACAGCTGGTGACACAAACAACGATTTTGCAATCGACAATACTGGAAAAATAACTGTCGCTCCCGGCAAGACCCTGTCAGCCTCATCCACACCAAAATACATTCTCACCGTCACCGCCAAAGAGGCAGCAAATCGGCAACCATTGACCGTGAATCTGTTGTCGATGTGCCGACAACGGCTCGACCGGAAGGGTTGATGTGAAGATGTTTGTGGCTCTCTTTCTTTTCCTTTTCGCATTCATGCAGATCTGAGTCTATGACCATCCGCACAGTCATAACTACATTGATTCATTTATCAATTATCATGCCTTACACAGATGCTTATTAGTTATGATAAAAGAAATATCTATTATTTTTTTTTACCATGTTTCAAATAATTGTAAATGTTGTTTAACACAACCGAAAACAAAACAAAAACGTCAAAGACAGTTTAATACACCGTGTGGAACAAGACCAGAACACTAACCTTTGTAATCAAATTCATGTAATGTGCATTATGTAAACATTGATTCTGCAAAATTTAGGGGAAAAAACTTACAAGGGGATTTTTCCGAGAAAAAAAAAGGATTTAAAGTTGAATGTATCATTGATGAAATGCTGAAACATTGATGTATGATCATTTAATGAAACGTGACAATATTTTTAGTCTATTGGTTGTTTGTTTTTGTTTTTATTCGAAATTAAAAGTAATCTTGTAATACTTGTCATTTTGATCAAAATGATTTATACAAGTGTTTGCTGTGAATATTAGTATCAAAATGCATTTTATCTACATTTACAAAACTGATTTTGGTACTTAGTATTTGAAATGTATATGTGGTGCATGGAAGATATATTTTTATTGAATTCCTGAATAAAACCGTCTAAATGTACATCCCGCAAAAAATTTCGAAATACGTCCAAAATGATATGTCTCAAATTCAATTACACATACCCCGTCGAATAGAATAAATCGTTTTGAATGACAATAAAACACATAAACTATGTTTTTGCAGTTATCTTAGGTGTTCTTAATATTGTCCAACTTGGAATTGTGTCTAAATCCAGTCTCTGAACAAAGAATGTTTTACTTCCAATGTAAAATAATAAATATGCTTCATTTGACATTTTATATGATGAGAAATGCTTTTGTATTTAGACAACGGCCCAATTTAAATATAGGTTTTATGTAGTTGTAAGTATTTTTTTCAATCCTGATAAATTACTGGCAATGTATTTTCATTCTGTTAATGATCTACAGAACAGCTTACGTGAGACTCCTTATTGTTAAAGGCTTATAACTCCGACGAGATAGATTTGCATAGGCTGTTTGTAGTTTATTGTATATATACCGGTATATATAATTTATAAGGTCATAAAAGGTAATTTATGTAAAGGTCCTGGACATACTGTGGATAATGTAGCCATTATCCCACTGGCAGAACACAGTATTTTTTATTACGCATAAAACAAATTACTGCTTTCTTTAAAATATACTTTGTATTGAATTTCACATACATATACTAGACTTACATCAATTACGTTTCGAAACTGTATGCCAAAGAAATCATAACAATTGATGAAGATTTTTAAGAAAAAAATATACTGACTTTGTTGAGTGGCCTGTTATCTTTATTGAATATCGATCATTTAAAGTATTTTAGATAATTTTTTTATAATTAATCATGTTGTGATTTACCTCTGTACTTTTTTTAAACCATTTTATGTCTTAAGAACCCTTAAAATTCTAAATCTAAAACGTCTAAATCTGGATATATGAATTGTATGTGAATATTTTATGATAATCTATGATAAGCATATAAAAAACGTTTCTCTTGAAATACTTTTGGACCTCTATGTACTTAAAATGAAAGCGTTAATGGTAGTGCAAATGTCGTACTATTTTAATGCAATTTCCTTTATACACAATTTGATACAAGAGGGGAAAAAAATTTTAATAAAAAAAATGACAAAAAAAATCTGGACAGTTTGCAGTGATTAAAATAGTTTCTCTATGCAATATCTTAAGAAGCATGTTTTATTTCTAATCGTTTCAGGAGAATAAATATTAATAATCAGTGTTCAATATGTTAATCAGACATTGTTACTATGCATATCTACATTTTTTGGATAATGTCTCCTCACTCACACTATCTGGGTGGACATTGCTTAGGGAAATTTAGGAATTCAAAGCTTTATAAACTCTGATGATATGTTGATGACATTGATGTATAATTGTTTATTTAGCGAAACTTTGGGTATCTGCCATGACTCTTTTACATGAATAAATTAAAATTTCCGTCTTTGATTTTGTTTATATTTTACTATATTTTTACTATGTTTCTGTTTTGTTATTGTACACCGTACCTTTTAACTTCAAAACACTTTTTCACTCTCATCTACATATGTATTAAAACAAAATTAAGCATGTTATTGATTGATGGAATTATTACAAAATAAAAAAGGATTTGTATTGCTACACTTGGCATTAAAACTCATTCTTTTAAGTTCCAATAGTAAGAAACTTAATATCCACTATGAGTTACACAAACGTTACTTATTATGTAATCAATAGTTCATTAAATAATTATAAAAGTGTAATCATTGACTTGTTGTCGAGTGAGAATACTTTGGAAACAGCATACGAATGATAAAAAACGAATAAAACTCATAAAATGTATCAATCATGAAAGATGCACGTTTAGATCAATAAACAGATCATGTTATTTTAATGTCACATAACTTGAAAACTCTGCCGAAACAGCACATATCGAATGGCTGATTTAAAGCATTGGATGAAATGAGAGAAATTGGAAAAAATTATTATGTCAAAATTGTAAAACATCATTAATACAGTTGATCGATTCAAGTAGTCTGGGTTACCTGCCCCTGTCACTTGGTAATAAGCTAGGAACCAGACCATATGCTTGCTACATATACGATTTGCTTTCAGAAGAAAAAATAGTTATCATATTTGAGAAATTGGTGAAAATCATCCACGATAATTCATATGCTGAGAATTCAAAACAATAACATTTTGCCATATTTGATACTCAAATTTATTTGTATATATGCAAATTGTGTAAGATATATATATGACTTAACTGGATTTGTATCATTGGCCATGCAATAATGACAAAGGAAATAAAACAAAACAAGCTTTCTCTGACTCGGCGTAAGCCCCCTTACGACGAATTTTAACACACCAACAGAGAGAGAGAGAGAGAGAGAGAGGGGGGGGGGGGGTAAGAATAAAAAAATGTAAAATATAAAAAAAGATAACATGACTAAAATCTAAATGATTATACTGATGTTACGCATAAAATGGATTGTTGTTTGGTGAAATTTTCTTGTCATCTCTTGGTAGATCTACATCAATATCTATAATAATGATATCGAAAATCCAGAACTGTTCAAAGCACTTGACGCATACCACTATCTACATTCCTGGAAAATTTGACGATTGTGTATGGTCGTACGTCTTTTATTTAACGAGTAGTCCTAGAATAATATAATATTTATAATATACATTGAAATAAATAGATTCCTAAAACATTTTTTTTGTCTACCATAATCTTAAATTCTTGAAGGGGTCTTAGCAAAGGGGTCTGGCACAAAAGGTGAGTCATCACTTGTGATTTAGGACTTAGCTTACGTACTAGACCCCTTTGGAAGAAAGTAAGACTTCTGCAGGCCTGGCCCGGGAGAAAATACGAGAGAAAACTTACCAACTGTAGCGTTACACATATGATCGAAGTTGTAATATTCAACAATGAAGCGTTAGAACAAGGTTTCCTTACTACAGCTTGGAAATTTGAGTCCGGATGGAAATCCCAGCCCACCTATACACGGTCTGATGTTTCCACTGGGCCAGTCTTTCCATACTTAGGATATTACAATCATATACTACAGCTTGGAAATTTGAGTCCGGGTGAAATCTCAGACCACCTATACACAGTCTGAAGTTTCCATCGGGCCAATATTTCCACCTCTACCATATACACTTCGGATATTTATCATATAATTCAAGTTGGAAATCTGAGCCCGGATGGAAATCTCAGCCCACCTATACGCAGTCTGGTGTTTCCACCGGACCAGTCTTTTTGGTCTTCTACCAATCTATGACATTAAAAAATATTCGCGAAAAGAATCCAAATACTGTAAAATCATTAATTTTCGTTGAAATTAAATGTCTTTGATTTCGCACTATGGGAATTTCATGGATACATTTATTCGTGGATCTAATGTTCTAGAATACGTGAGGTCTATGTAGTAGACACATTTACGTGGGGATAAATATTCGTGAATAAAAGCCACCACGAATCAACAAAAATTAGTGTCCCACGAAAAATACTGATTTTACAGTACACATGTACCTAATTTATAAAACTTTGAAGTCAATATGTTATACTGCATTAAACGTACACTTTTTATTAAGGCTTGCTGTGGCTAGGAATACTGTACGATGCAGATACACTGGCGGCCGATTACAACTTTTTGCGATTTATTATCATTTATTTTTGTTTCAGGATTTAGGGGCTCATCTGATTACAATAAAGCAAACTTAACTCTCTTAGTAACTGAAAATTGTCCGTTCACGAAATATTTATTTACAAGTTCCAAATTATCTTCAGCCTAAGGCCGCGAGGCGTGTGGCAAGATTTAGAACGAGAAATAAAATGTTAGCATTGTAAACATTCGGTGTATCACAAATCGGAATTAAAATTACAGTTGCTAGATAAATATTGTATTTAGAAAATCTTACATTTACAGATCAGAGGTAAAGTAGTTTTATCCCCATTATCCCCATTATCAAGTAACCAGATGCGTCTAAAAATAATTTTCGGACAGATATGGCTCGTCTTCGTGAACATGAAAAACTAGTTAATTAACACACCAACTTGGGAGGACATATTTTATTGCGGGGATGCTACAACTTTAAATCTTCGACTGCAACTGCAAAGGTAAATTGCATCTTGGAATATATCGGCTCTTTAAAATTGTCCACTTTAGCTCTGAGCCGTAAAGTAAATGGTTCGCATGGTGATTTTTATTTAATGTTTCAACCACTTGGTATCACTTTCAAAGAAATATATTCTTTTCCAAGTAACTAGAAGTGCAACTTCGAGACATAAGTCATAAATTTAGACTGCGGTTCTTTGAGTATAAATATCCGTCAAAAATGTGCAAAGACAGATTTCAAAATGAAGCTCCAAGGCGGCTTGTCGATTCTTGGACTTTTTGTTTTCCTTGGGCACGCAGGTATTACTATCTAGATACATGTATTTATATTGTTCCTATAGCTACTACTTTGTATGTGACATATTTACTGACAGACGACATTGAAACTTCAATATAGACATGATAAGTAATAATTTAAAAAGTAATATGGGGGCCAATTTCACTTCGGAAATCCGAAAAAGAGTAACCAAACCAGGGTCTCTATATACACATATATAGAGTCCCTGGCCAAACGAAGAAAAGGTTGTATTGTATAAGTACAGTACAGTATACTGAAAATATCGGGGTCTAAGGTAAGGGTTGAATTAAAGGGTGGGCTTTGGATTAAGCGAGATCCGACTGTATCTTTTATAATCTTGATTCCTGTCATATACTTCAAATGTGTATTTAATATGATTCAGTTAGGAAATGTAGTCCAATCAATCGACATTGGTACGACAGTATCCAGTCGTCGGTCGACGCATAATATTGATTTCTGCCTAATGTTTATACACTTTATTAGACATGCTATTTCTAAAGAATATTTGTTTTTATAGAATGCTCACATTTTTTTTTTTTTTTGGATGAGTGATTTTAGAAATTGATATTTCCACGAGTGGATAAACCAAAAGTGAAACTTATATTATCCTATAATCTCGAGTAAAATCAACATGAAGTATCTAAAACAGGATTTCCGGTGTTGGTGAAATTGATGTACATGTTCTCATCAAATATTATATCTAATAAACTGATCAAATAATTGGAACACACCTTTGTCATTATTATCGACAACACTACACGACAGTAGTATACTATGCAATAATTCTTTAGAATATTTCGGCTTAAATTTTACCAAGAAGCTGCAGTTTATGTTTATAGTTATTACCGGGTATTATTACTGTGTGACTTTCATAAACATAAATCAATACTTTGTTAATAACACTACACACGCGAAAAAAATCATGTAAATGCATGGTAGTTTTTCCTAGCGCATCATAATTGTCAAATAACTCGTTTTTGTGCAGTTTTACCATATTGAACCATAAAATGTTTATATTACTTCATTAGGGACTGATAACCTTTTTCTTCTGTTTCATATATTTGATTGGTCTTTTATGTCAGGTCAAAAACTGGGTTCGACTTATGATTATTTACACACGATTTCCACATTTTCTTTTGTGTCTATGGATTTCTCATGGGGAGTCGCAACTATACGGCATGATGATCATTACCATTGATATGACGCTTGTTTTTTCTTTTTGAGTTAAATGGTTAAATCAGTCGAATAACCATACAGAAAACACTTATCAAAGTGTAGTGTATGATACGTTTATGAATATTTTCTAATCCTGTACCCCTGAATAACAAAACTATAGTATTTCCTCGTCAAATTTGTGCCACTATTATAATGATATACACTGAATTATGATGATATGAACTATAAGGGTAAAAAACTGGCAATTAGCTGCTAATGTGTCTTTGGAAAATATTTCAGGTATATGATAATTACTATTAAAGGAACAACTTATGAAAATCACAAGAAAACAAACTAATACTTAATTCCATACAAAAGCTAACGAGGGTTACTCTGTTCCTTAAAGAAACATGTTGAATCTTTTACATGGAACTATTTCTTGCCTTCCAAATTATCGCAAGCGGACAAACTAGAATTTCAAAGCGTTACATAGATTTTTAGATTACTTACGCTATAGTAAAGATGACGATATTTACAATGTTGTGATTTATTTTAATATTCAGAATGCATTTATTTTACTTTCATTTTTTATCTACATTTTACAATATAAACGAAAATCTAGGTGCGTAGTAATTAGTAATGAGCAATTGTTTCATATTTCTATGTTTTTAATCTTTTCGTCTAATCATGTATATCTTTCAATTTCGAGATACGTCCAAAAGTTGCATGTTTTTGATTCAGTGCCAGCATTTAAGGAACGCTTCATTTTGTCAACTGGAATTAAAACTTTCGCGTTATAATAAAATATTGCAAATGCAAAACCCGTGTTTTCAGTTATCTGTGGTGTCTAATGTTGTCCAATATGGATGTCAGTCACAATCGCCACCTCTGAATAGATTTTATTGTAAAGGATTGGTAGAAGCTAACAAAAATGCCAAAACAAATAGACGGGCTTGTTGTATTTGAAATCTTATATTAAATGATAATCGGTTCGGTTGTGTACATAATTTGTTATGTTACTGAAAAGAATTTCTTATATTTTCATTTTTGTTTCATTTTGGTAGTTATTACAAATTACAAATACAGATCAGTTTAAGCTAGATATCTATATTCACACGAAGGTAACTTACGTTTGAATGACGCAATATTAAAACACAGACACACACACACACACACACACACACACACATTGTATGCCTATTCTTAAGTTTGGGTCTAATAATGAGTAAGCGTCCTTGTCTAGTGCACAGTTACCCAGCTATTAACTCAAAATACACTATCATCATCATCTAAACAAATAAACCGTGTATCATTATATAAAAAATAAATTTCAAGCAATTCACGTTGTCATTGCATAAAGTTGATTTAACAGATACATATATAACTCGAGAAGAGAAGTGTTGTCAGCAAGGACATTAGGAAAGACTTATTTTGAGAGAGAATATATTGCTTATCGTCGGGTGATGTTTGATTCGGGAAATTAATGACACCGTAGACCTTGATTCACCATAACAACATATATGTTTCGGCTTTGGTGTTGGGAAAAATATTCGTTTCTTTACAGTTTGTTGTCCATGATTCCGAGAGTACCACCTGAGCTTTATATATATATATTTTATACATGTATATTTTCTTCTATTTCTTAACCATAAAGCATGTGTGGATTTGAGACGGGTAAATGTTTTTCATAAAATTTGATAAAAGCTGGTTCCTTTTGGAGTAATAAATATTAAACATTTTATGAATATAAAGCGGACTTAACAACTTTATTTGAATGTATTTCATAATCTTGCAACACTCAAATTAATCATATATCCTTTAAACTTTAAGGTTGTATTGTTTTATCAACCTATAGATATGTGCGCAAATATGACTCTTAATTAGCTAAAATTACAACATTTTATCTAAATGTCATTAGCTTTGGACGTTTAGTTCATAGCTGATGACATTTGAGCACTCTGATTGAATTGAATTAATTATCGTCTTCCAGCTGGCTTGCAGTAGATCGGTGGTTTTAAACAGGTCCCTCTGTGCACTTGGGGTCTTCCTCCAAAACACCAAAGCGAGCAAACAAAGAACTGAAAAAGTATAATAAATTGCTATTAATTAAAAATCTGTTCAATATATTACTCTGGTTTTACGACGATATTGCGTCTAGGATTTGGGCAATAAATTAATGAAGAACAGAGATATTTAAGTGTATCCGTTTTTTTGTGTATTAAATTACTCTACTCTTATTATTACGCAATTAATTTCAAAATGTCCATTTCTTCTGGGTATATAAATGTCCAACTTTCCGCTAACTTCCCAAACTGAATTATGGCTTGTAACGTTGGTTTGGTGATTTTTGGACTATTTGTATTCTTTGGAAGCGCAGGTAAATTGATTATTTTACCTAACTAAAATAGTTTATATACCGGTATATCATATTTCAATTGCTATATTTTTTTTTCTAAATAGTTGGTTAAAATGTCCTGAAGTTGTTCCAATTTATAAAAGAAAACGTTTCATTATATTGCAGCCGCGTAATCTTTCCTTGATGGTGGTATCGAATTGAACAATCACATTTCTTAGATTATTGAAACGAAGAGGAATTATAAGCAGTTTTTTTTCTTAATTATAATCAATCGACTGTTATTACTTATTATAACGTAACACCATATTAAATATGATATACATACATTATCGAACCGACGCGCTTGTGAGACTATTAATTTTTTCAAAACCACGATTAATATAAAGTATGATTATCTACGACACGCTCTTGTATCATTTTTCAACTTTTCCTGGAGTCTAAATTGCACGTTATCTCATAAAAACATTATCTTATCATATGACATTATGTTCAAACAACTGTTTCAGGTATCGTATAGCCATGATTTAACACGTTACATATAACTTTTAGGCCGAATTACATCACTTCGCGTCACGCGCGTGTATTCTATATGTATGCATAGTGTGTTGAACTGGAACAGCTGGATTAAATGTGTTTGATTCGTTATTCAAATGATGTTGAAAATGTATGAAAAATACACACGTTAAATCGTTATTTTCTGTTCTTATTTGAAACGATTTTCTTGGTGTTAGATTACAAAAGTATTTCGTGCACAGTCGCGTTTTTCTGTCACTATAGGTCATATGATAAAAAGAATCTGACATGATCATGAATTGTCATTTCATATCAAATTTTACTAAACTCGTTCATGAAAATGTTATTAAGCTCGCCAGGAGCTCACTTGATAACATTTTCATATAACAATTCCTGTCAAATCCTATATGTACTACATGTTTTAAAATATACATGTAGTTACTTGATAGTTGATATTTCTATTACTGCATGATTTTAGGTATTTATTTATTGAAAGGATAAAATCAAGTTGAAACAAGAAACTACAATTCCAGCCCATTATAACAAACAAACTTTAGAAGAATTGGTTACATCATATTGAAATATTGTTGAATACAAAGGAATATATATAACATTGTAATACCAGACATCATTTTCTTTCAAACAACTACAAGCATAAACCGATTTTCTTGTCTTGTGGTTATTTCTTTGTTTTAACAGAAAGCGCAATCACTCACTGGACGAACCCTGCAGTTGCCGCTGAGCAGTTGGCGACATGTACCGGAAACCTTGATCCAACTTTTCCTGAAAACACTGCCTCCTCAGCTGTCAATGTTACAGTCGCCGCAGTGTCGGATGCCACTATCACCTATTCTATCGAAAAGCAACCATCTGGAAATCTGTTCACAATAGTGGGGGCTACTGGTGTCATTTCTATGTCAGCTACGACATTAGATTTTGAAACTACGCCGTTTTATGTTTTGGAAATCAAGTAAGTTATTATTTGTATTTTTATTAGTAGTAATATATGGAAGTAGTTTTCAACATGAAAATTTATTATTACATGTGCATTAATAATGATATAATAATGATTGAATAGAATTGTTGATTTCGGTGGAATATCATTTTTAATTCATTGAGTCAGGAGGAAAATCAATATTTTCACAAGTAGCGCAGCCCCGAAGTCGCACGAGTTGTTATTCGGTCTAAAAATAATCCAATAAATGAACACATAGAAAGCGCAGAAATCAATAATGAAATGTCTTGAAAAATGTGATAATGTCTTTTAGTAGTCCAGTTAAAAAACAGTGAAAATTTTAAAAATGGTAGGCCTAATACAATGTATTCACTGTTTGAATAGTGAAATAAATAAAAATTTCAAAATTATATTTTCTTCCAGGAACATTATAGATGTGTTGAAACAGTGGCTATGAAAGCAAACTGTTTCTTTGAAAATAAGCATTAATAAAAAAATGTTTGATTTAGAACACAAAATAGGCTAATAAATAAACAATAATTAAAACACAATGAAAGTTTATACAAATAACTCATTGTAATTTATAAATAAATTGGCAAAGGATTGTTCATGACTTAAACTGCTCTCTTATTCATTAATGTTGTTTATTGAATTTTACTAAAAGCAATGCATTTACAACAGTAGTTTAGAAGTTTTTCAAGCCGTTGATAATTTCCCGTAGAGCAACTGACGCTGCAACACAACCAGCCGATAGTACATGCACATGCACCCTCGTTATTACCGATGTCGGGCCAACCTTCGCCTCGGCAACAGTAGCTGTAAATGTAGCTGATGGACTCACAGCCGGTATAGCGACTTCATATACTAATGTTATGTAATTGTACTGGTACTGCGGTATTAAAATGTAAAAGAAACACGGCTATCGAACAAAAACGAAAAAAAAAAAACGAAAAAAAAAGAAAGAATATTACACCATTTACTTTATTTTGTCCTAGCACGAATCAACTTACCTTTACGAATATTATTGAAATGAATTACTTTGTCTTTAAAGTAAATCCAGCCTTATGCCTTTTACACAACTTTCGGTTGAACCAGTACTTTGTGCTTTCATGTTAGCCCTCATTGGAGGTCTAAACTCAACCTTTAAATCAAAAGGCAATGCACACTACCACTGAACAATGCATGGCCGTTCTGATACTAATGTTTCTTTTCTCAACTGCATTTCAGGGAAGACAGTGACGACAGTTACAGCACAAGAAGCAAATACATACGAAATTTCAGGTTAGACATCTTTTAAAGTTACGTGTGTGTGTGACAGAGAGAGAGAACGTTTGTATAGCTAATCTTGTGAGGTAGAAATCTTGTACGGTTTGTATTTCGATGTCAGGGTAAGGGTTTGGGTTAGGGTTCTTTTTTGTATGTAACTTTTATGTTTGGTTTAGTTTGGATTTGGGGCTGAAATGATGGTTAGTTTCAATGTTTCAATGTTGAATTACATATCGAGTTATTCTTCGGAAAAATGTACCTCGCTATGTCAACATTTTTACATACAGATCAAGGTATAAACTCCAAAAGTGACGTATTAGTCACACATGGGAAAGCTCATTTAGATAGTAATACAAGACTGTTTGTGTGTATGTTTGCTTTTTTATACATTCATTAAAAGAAATGCAAATTTTCTACTATTTATTCTATACAGCTGGTGACACAAACAACGATTTTGCAATCGACAACACTGGAAAAATAACTGTCGCTCCCGGCAAGACCCTGTCAGCCTCGTCCACACCAAAATACATTCTCACCGTCACCGCCAAAGAGGCCAGCAAATCGGCAACCATGACCGTGAATATCTGTGTCGGATGTGCCGACAACGGTTCGACCCGGAAAGGGTTTGATGTGAAGATGTTTGTGGCTCTGTTTCTTTTCCTTTTCGCATTCATGTAGATCTGAGTCTATGACCATCCGCACAGTTATAACTTCATTGATTCATTTATCACTTATCATGCCTTACATGATAAGCATGTACGAATGGACAAATTACACAGATGCTTATTAGTTATGATAAAAGGAATATCTACTTTTTTTACCATGTTTCAAATAATTGCAAATGTTGTTAAACACAACCGAAAAGAAAATATGTCAAAGACAGTCAGTTAAATACACTGTGTGGAACAAGGCCAGAACACTAACCTTTGTAATCAAATAAACGGCATTATGTAAACATTGATTCTGCAAAATATAGGGCAAATAAAACAAAACTTACAAGGGGGCTTTCTGAAAATAAAAAAGGATTTCAAGTAGAATGTATCATTGATGAAATGCTGAAACATTGATGTATGATCATTTAACGAAACTTTCGAAATTATCTCTATTTTTCTAACGGTTCAGCGATTCTTCACATACAAAATTACAGATTTATTCAGCGAGATATGTTGTAGTTCGTATTTGTGTTTGTGTGGCTTACTAAGTTCACGTTGAGAGACATTTTTTCCCTTTTATCTATATTAAGTGTGATTCAATGGTCTTTTTTTTATTTTACAGCATTTGAAACTATTTGTCGACTAATCAAATAAAAAGCTTTTATTTTCAAACTGGTACTGCAATTAAGCATCAAATTTTGTATTTATTTAACTGAATTCCTTTTTATTTACCACACTATTAAAGTTTATGTTATGAAAAGTGCCCTTTTTCTACAAATTATATGGTACCAATTTAATATTTTTTAAATAAAGTTACTCAATACATGAACTTTTCAATTAGCATTACTTTAAGTTGTACCACTGGTGTTAATACAATAGTATAAGCTCGTTCGGATTTTTCACCAACAAACCAGCACGTTTCACATCCAAACTACGATCTCCATATGCTTATTTTTTTTTCAATATATTTTATAAAGTGTTTTGTGATTGTAGTATTCAGAATGCATTTTCATCTACATTTTACAAAACAGATTCTGGTACTTAGTATGTTGAAATGCACATGTCTCAAATTCAATGACATATATCTTGTCAAATAGAATGAACCGTTTTGAATGACAATAAAACATCATAAAATATGTTTTTGCAGTTATCTTAGGTGTTCTTAATGTTGTCCAATTTGGAATTGTGCTTAAATCGCAGTATTTGAGAAAAAAAAATGTAATTTTTAGATTTTCAATGTTAAGGTAAGTCTCTGTAATGGCTCCGCTACATTTTGGACCTCATGGCCTTTCACTGAGATAACCAAGGTAGGTGGTCCAAGACGTAGCGGAACTATTACAGGGACTTTACCTAAGTAATAAGTATGCTTCATTTGACATTTTATATCATGGATGAGAAATGCTCTTCGATTTAGACAACGGTTCAATTTTAGTATAGGTTTTAGTAGTTGTAAGTATTTTTTTTTCAATCCTGATAAGTTATTTGCAATGTATTTTATTTTTACTCTGTTTATGATCTACAGAACAGCTTGCGTGAGACCCCTTATTGTTAAAAGACTTTATGACTCCGATGAGATAGATGTTGTATATGCTGTTTATAGTTTATTGTATATATACCGGTATATATAATTTATAACGGTCATTAAAGGTAATTTATGTAAAGGTCCTGGACATACTGTGCATAATGTAGCCTTTATCCCACTGGCAGAGCATAGTATTTTTTTTATTAAGCATAAAACAAATTACTATTTTCTATAAAAGATATTTTATATTGAAGTTCACATACAATTACGTTTCGAAACTGTATGCAAAAGAAATTATAACAATTGATGAAGATTTTTAAGGAAAATTTTCATTACTGTCTTTGTTGAGTGGCCTGTTAATCTTAATTGAAGATCGATCGTTTAAAGTATTTTAAATATTTTTTATAATTAATCATGTTGTGATTTACCTCTGTACTTTTTTAAACCATTTAATGTCTTAAGAACCCTTAAAATTCTAAATCTAAAAAGTCTAAATCTGGATATATGAATTGTATGTGAATATTTTAATGATAATCAGTGTTGAGCATAGAAACAACGTTTCTCTTGAAATACTTTTGGACCTCTATGTACTTAAAATGAAAGCGTTAATGGCAGTGCGAATGTCGACTATTTTAATGCAATTTCCTTTATACACAATTTGATACAAGAGGGGAAAAAAACTTTGAATAAAAAATGATAAAAAAAATCTGGACAGTTAGCAATGATTAAAAATGTTTCTCTATGTAATGTCTAAACAAGCATGTTTTATTTCTAATCGTTTCTGGAGAATAAATATTAATAATCAGTGTTCAATATGTTAATCAGACACTATGTTACTATGAGTATCTACATTTCTTTGGATAATGTCTCCTCACTCACACTATCTGGATGAACTTTTCTTAGGGAAGTTCAGGAATGGAATTCAAAGCTTTATAAACTCTGATGATATGTTGATAACATTGATGTATTTGTTTATTTAGCGAACCTTTGGGTATCTGCCATGACTCTTTTACATGAATAATTTTTTTTTTTTTTTTTTTTGTTTTTTTTGTAACCGTACCTTTTGACTTCTAAATATTTTTTCACTCTCATCTACATATTTACATGTATATAAAACAAAATTAAGCATGATTATTGATTGATGGGAATTATTATGAAATAAAAAGGATTTGTTTTGCTACACTTGGCATTGAGACTCATTCTTTTAAGTTCCAATAGTAAGAAACTTAATATCCGCCATGAGTTACACAAACATATAACTTTTTATGTAATCAATAGTTAATCAATTATAAAAGTATAATGCTGACTTGTTTTCGAGTGAGAATACTGTGGAAACAGCATACGAATGTTAACAAATGAATAAAACTCATAAATTTATGTATCAAGCATGAAAGATGCGCGTTTAGATCTATAAACAGATCATGTTATTTTAATCTCAAAAACGCGAAAATCTGTCGAAACAGCACATATAGAACGACTGGTTTAAAGCATGGGGTAAAATGAGAGAAAGTGGGAGTAATGTTTATGTCAAAATTGTAAAACATCATTAAGACAGTTGATCAATTCAAGTAATCTGGGTTACCTGCCCCTGTCACTAGGTAATAAGCTAGAACCCAGACCATATGCTTGCTACATATACGATTTGCTTTCAGAAGAAAAAATGAGTTATTATATTTGAGAAATTGTGAAAATCATCCACGATGATTCAGTATGCTGAGAATTAAAAGCAATCACATTTTGCCATATTTAATACTCAAATTTATTTGTATATATGCATATTGTGTAAGATATATACGACTTAACTGGATATGTATCATTGGCCATGCACTAATGACAAAGGAAATATAACAAAACAAGTTTGCACTGACTCAGCTAAAGCCCCCTTACCACGAATTTTAACACACACGCGCGCGCGCGTGCCCGCGCGCGTAAGAATAAAAGAAATAAAATATAAAAAGATAGCATGAATAAAATCTAAATGATTATATTGATGTTACCCATAAAATGGATTGTTGTTTGGTGAAAATGTTCTTGTCTTCTCTTGGTAGATCTACATCAATAACAATAATAATGATATCAAAAATCCAGAACTGTTCAAAGCACTTGACGCACGTGCCTGTTGACGTACCGCTATCTACATTCCTGGAAATAAAATTTGAGGATTGTATATGGTCGTACGTCTTTTATTTAATGAGTAGTCCAAGAATAATATAATATCTATAATAAACATTGAAATAAATAGATTCTTAAAACATATTTTTGTCTACCATAATCGTAAATTCTTGAAGTAGTCTTAGCAAAGGGGTCTGGCACAAAAGGTGACTCATCACTTGTGATTAAGGACTTAGCTTCCGTACTAGACCCCTTTGGAAGAAAGTAAGACTTCATGCAGGCCTGGCCCGAGAGAAAATACGAGAGAAAACCTACCGACTGGTAACGTTACACATATGATCGAAGTTGTAATATTCAACAATGAAGCGTTAGAACAGCGTCTCCTTTAAAATATTATTCGATCGACGCAATATTTCCTGATCGACATCATGCACAATACTACATTTATAAATTATTACATTATACATTATTACTACAGCTTGGATGGAAATCTCAGCCCACCTATACACGGTCTGTGGTTTCCACTTGGCCAGTCTTTCCATACTTAGGATATTAATCATATAATCAAAGGTCTTTGATATAATTCAAGTTGGAAATCTGAGCCCGTGTTGAAATCTTGTCACAGTGACCTTCACATTTTATCTGTAGACATCAAAATAGGGGAATTAGAAGGTCTTCATATGGGTTTCATATCTATAATCGTTTTTAACATCAGTCTTCATTACCAAAAATTTTCTTTTAAAAATGAAATATTCTACTCTCCAACACGTCTTTTAAAGAGCAAGCATTCGGCGGGGGATGGCCATGTCAACATGGCTCTTGTTTTCTTTTGTTTTTACTCTTTTTTTTTCAATTTTTTTTTTTTAGCTCACCTGAACGCGAAGTACTCAAGGTGAGCTTTTGTGATCACCCAACGTCCGTCATCCGTCGTCAACATTTTAATTTAAACGACATCTCCTCTGAAACCGGTAGGCAAAATTAAATTAAATTTGACAGGGGTGTTCCTTGGGTGAACCTTCACAAATGTTGTTAAAATAAACTTAATCCATGTGGAACTCTGGTTGCCATGGCAACAAAAAGAAGAAAAAAAAACATGAAAACTTTAAAAATTATCTCCTTCCAAACTATTGGGTAGATTTCAAAATAATTTGGTACAGATGTTCCTTGGGTAACTTTTGACCAAGATTGCTAAAATTATTCTGATCGGGAAAAAACATGGCCGCCAGAGGCGGGGCTAATTTGCCTTATATGTGTATAGTGAAATATTTCAACGACATCTCCTCTGAAACCGCTGAACAGAATTTGATTAAATTTGGCAATGGTGATCCTTGGGTGAAGCTTCACAAAAGTTGTCAAAATTATTCCGATCCGTAAAAAAACATGGCCACCATGGGCGGGGCTAATTTGCCTTATATGTATATAGTGAAATCTTAAAACGACATCTCCTCTAAAACCGCTGGACAGAATTTGATGGAATTTTACAGGGATGATCCCTGGGTAAAGCTTCAAAAAAGTTGCTGAAATTATGCTAATCCATAAAAAAACATGGCCGCCAGGGGTGGGGTTAATTTGCCTTATATGTATATAAAGCGAAATCTTTAAACGACATCTCCTCTGAAACCGTTGGACAAAATTTGATTGAATTTGGCAGGGAGGATCATTTGGTGAAGCTTCACAAAAAGATGCTAAAATTATTTCGATCCATAAAAGAATATGGCTGCAAGGGACAGGACTTATTTGCCTTATATGTATATATTTTGAAAACTTAAAATGACCTCTCCTCTGAAACTGATAGACAGAATTTGATAAACCTTTGCAGGGATCATTTCCTTCAAAACTACTGGCCAGATTTCAAAATGTTTTAATACAGACTTATGTTCCTTGGGTAACATTTACTCAGGTGAGCGATTTAGGGCCATCATGGCCCTCTTGTTTCCAAATTCTTTCATTTTCCAAATTCTCTCTTTTTCTTCTAAATTCTTTCATTTTCCAAATCCCTTTTTTTCAAAATTTTTCCATTTTTCAAATACATTTTTTTTTTGCTTTTTATTTTTTTCTTTATTTTTCAAATTCTTTTTTTCCCCAAATTCTTTTTTTTTAATTTATTTTTTCCCATTTTTTTTCTTTATTTATTTTTTTTACTTCATTTTTTTTCCGAATTCTTTTTTTTTTTCTTTATTTTTTTTTTCAAAATTCTTTTTTTTTTTTCTTCAAAATTCTTTCAAGAGTGGAGGAGAAGATTTATCCACGCGTTTTACCGCTGTGATTCCTCATTCAACCCAGACACAACGCACGACTTACTGGCCCATTTCGAGCAGTGTTGTTTGTTGTTTCACGACATTATGTTATTCAAACTTGTCTTCCCGAATATTAATTAATGTTTATTTATATTTATAATTTATCTACGAAATTCGAATACATAAAGACATACGTTTATTTTTCTGTGGGCATATATCTCGCATTGGAAATGATCAACTATCTACTTTCGATTTCACCACCACGTAGAATAATGTGATGATTAATGGTAAAAACTTGATTTACATCTGATACTTCTGTTAATGAAAGAAATACATTTTCAAAACAGTGAAACATAGACAATTATGTGATTATTATTTAGAGATATCAGCAATATAACTATATAGGTATATGACCATGTTTTCTAAGTCAGACATATAAGCAAAACAAAGTATAATAGATCTACATGTTGTATATACATGTAATAGTGTATATTTGCAGGTAATGAGTCAAGCCTTGCTCAAGTGATGAAAGTTTACTATGGTCCCAGGATGTCGAAGGCAGCCAAATTGATATCACTGTAGGATCATTTCTTTTGATTGTACCAGTTTCTGCAAATGAATTCACAAATAAGAGGAAACCAGACCTTGCCCAATACACTTCAATACATGGTCCCATATTTCAGGTATGACCAATGGTGTTGCATTACCATTGAACATTTTGTGCACTGTAAACTATATTTGCATGACACAAGAAAGTCATTATTCGCCAAAACCACAAAATATTCACCAATGAATTAATCATTGTGACTACTCTTTAACTTATTCTTTGATCTAGAAATTAACTCACATTTATGACTATTTATGTATTGTAAATGACTTCCAAGTTTTCCAGTTTTCAATATGAAAATCTCATTAATTCTCTACAGTTCCAGCAAGATGAAATTCTCTCATGCATGTACTTAAACAGATGGAATGAGGAAGTTCAACAGCAAGCCGATTTTACCAAAGCTGAAAATGTTCTTGCCAGTGCAAACCTATGACAGGTTATACTGTACTTCCACTGTTGCTTTATTTTTAGGATGAAATCTGTCTATTGTCTTCATCTATTATTACATTTTACACTCAGGTTAAAACTTCAGTTTGGGGCAGTCTTCTAACTGATATGGTGTTCATCTGTGCTTGTACCATTGCATTTAAAAGTTGGTTTCTTACTCTTTATCATGAAAAGCAAAAATAATATATAGATGATAACTGTTGTTTTCATTGGAATATCATTTTTAATTAATCGAGTGAGGAACAAAATCGTTTTCATCCTCAAGAAATGAATTAATAATGATATTCCACTCAAACAAACAATTGTTCTTTAATGCCTTTCTGTGACACTTTTAACATTGTAACTGAGTTCATCATAGATCTTATCATGTGGGGATCCCCAAGATCCTGAAATAGTTATTCAATCTAAAATTATCTGATATTTACCTATAATCATCCAAAACAATAAAACTTCATATTCATTTTATATTACAGTTACAAGGAAAATAAACTTTTTTCTGTTTGCCTTCAGATTCAATCCCAAAGGAAACACAGTGGAAAGGCAGACAGACAAAGGAGAACTTACGGTGACATGTAGCCCATTGAAGCGAATACTTAGTAAAATATCATTAAATAGGACCGCTTGTTCAACATGACCTTAAAACATCTTTGCAGCACTGGTATTCTATTTACCCCTGTAGAGTGTCAAATGGCTATTTAAGATCTCTCTGTATGAAGTGGTCAAAGTTAATTTTAACTTACGTTACTTATTTTACGTCGATGAAGAAACAAGTTCTCAAAACTTTTATAAATACTGGGTTGGACCAGTACTTAGTGCCTGGGGAGGTCAAGACGATTTCTTGCCCCAAACATGGTTCTGACCAACCCCCTTTGAATTCACAGTTGGGTCTGTTACCTCTCAAAAATGGTGCCCTTCACTGTAAGGAAAGAACAGCAAGTAAACCCACCAGTTGTGAACTCTGTTTCTAGTTTGACCCGTGCATAAATAATATTGTCAACAGCTTGAGTTTCCAACCAAATGCAACTTTATAGAATGATGTAGCATTTTAAAGTATGAAAATTTTCTCTGTTCAGGAATGTAAATTTTTATTTATATAACTATAATGTGTTGTTGGAAATTAAACATAATTAAAAACACTTTGCAAAAGTTGCCGTCCATGTTCTTAAAATCCTTAAGCGATTCGCTAGACTTAGTATCTATCTTTGTGCTGTATGCAACAATGTGTGACTTCGTAACTATGACACTATTTTAACTTTAGAAGTTGCCAAATAAAATTTTTTTTTTAAATTTGTCTTTATTTCAACATTAAAATCAACAGAATTATAAGGATATTTCAAAGTTAAGTATAAGTTGCCAAAATTTCAAATTAAAGATTCTTTTCTCTAGGGGTGGCAAAATCCTAGGGTATGATGTTTGTATTGTGCATTTGTTAAGCAAAAACATGTTTGTAAGTAGAATCACAAGCTCAACATATCACTGACCTCTGTGTAATCTTTTCATGTAGGTTCTATTAGAGATTAGTGGTTCTAATTATCTACTCGTCAAGAAAAATGTACATTATCAAATTCTATCCCCTTATTAAGTTACACTTTCATGGACTAAGAAATGAATGCAAACTGGTTAAAATTGTGCCGTCCCTGATTATCACAGTTGATATAGGATATAGTGGTGCATATATTTTTATTTAACTTAAACAAACGCGGTACTAATTTACTGATTTCTTATTCGTATGCGCCAAACACATTTGCCAATTAGAAAAATCTTGCGCCAGTTTCATATTTTTGTCGCATTTGGCGCCTTTGGTGACGGACAGCGTGAGCCCTGATATATGCAGTCCAAATATAAATCTGTACATGTCCACCCATCAAGTGTTATATGCATTTTATGATTTTGGTAGCCTCCGTGGCTGACAGGGTAAAGTCGCTGACTTTTAACACTCACTCAGCCCCTCATCGTGTGGGTTCCCGTCCCGGCATGATCATTAGCCTTCCAGCTGGCTTGTGGTAGGTCGGTGGTTCTACCCGGATGCCTTAGTACATTTTGGGTCTTCCTACACCTGTAATTAGCTGGACATTGCTATATGACTAAAATAATGTTGCAGAGAAGGTAAACTAAAAAAATCAGTTTATCGTTTTATGATTTTCATTATAATCTGCACGAGTTATGACGTTATGATGAGAGTACATCATTCCAAAACATTGAACACATGCTAACTCATGTTGAAATTGATCATGATTTTCAATCCTTTTTCATATGAAACATGAGAAGTAGAACTTGTGTTGATACTGAAATATATCATTTTGTGCACTTGTATGTTCATAGTATTTCTAAATAAATATTCTGGATATATTTTTTTATTATTTAAGGAATAAAATATATTAATATTTTTCCTGGAATTGTAAATCTTCATCAGTTATGTGTGCAACTATAGAAAATTTCAGTTATTGGTGAATTGCAACAAACTGAATCACAAAATGCCTGGGCAGTTTGAATTACTTCAGATGGACTCATTTTTCTAACTCCATCTCTAAATGCACAAAGAAAGGTATAATGTCAAAAGAAGGTTGAATAAGACCACCTCTTGATTTTACAGAAACAAGTGCCACCTTCATCAATGAGTTTGTTAACAAGTAATTTGTAACATGCATCTGAAAAGTTCCTCTTACACTGGCAAAGAATAAAACCAACCACATAAATAATGATTTCTACTTCATCTGTAGTCAGGTCAGAGGATGAAATAATATTGCACTCAGGCATGGCTGTGTTTGTATTTTTAAGTTCTTCAGCTGTGTTCAGGCAGACTAGTTCAGCAATCTGTGAAGAGGGTACCAAATGAATATTTTGCTAACAAAACTACACTTAGTCTTTTGAAACTCTTTCCAAGAGCATGCATGTTGAGAACACACATGAGGAAATTATTCTGTCCAAACATCAGAGTCCGTTTGTCAGCTGTCCCACTGAAAAAAAAAAGAAAGCCTTGTAACCTATTACTTAGTTCTTTGGCAGTTAGTACATCTCAACCCCACATATCCAAACCAGCAATTACCCAAATTAACATACTAGTTTGACTGCAGAATTAACATGCTTTTTTTTGACAAAAAAGTTCACCTGTACAATATGTTCAACTGTCTGAGGCCGAGTGGCTAGAGCTTCTGCCTGGGGAGCTGGAGGTTGTAGGTTTGGGCCTGGCCGCAACATACCAAAGTCTTAAAAAACTGGCAATGGTATAGTTCCCTTGCTTGGCTCCCAGCAAATAAAGAGTAGTTCAAGGACTGGTTGGCCCATTGTCAAGATAATTGGTAGATATTCGCGCACCTTGCGAATTTTCTAGACCGACGACATAAAACACTCTTGCGTTTATACAAAGACTTATTAAACAGAAATAGAAAGTCAGTGGAAATATTGAGAAGTCACACATCAGAACTTAATTTTGAAAATTTAAAAAAATATTAAAAATCACAGAGAAGAAAATCACCTTATTATAAATTTATCTTTTCTCTCATACATGGAGTTATTTTCACTATTATTTTCAATATTTTTTTCAATTGTGATTTAAATTCAATCAGTGTAGCAGAAAAATAACAAATAGTGTTCTTTTCAGAAGGTACTTTTCTATTTTACATGTAACTTTTTTATTACTTGACTTACTTTAATAAATAAGATACAATTTTGATGGAAATGCAATGTCCTATTGAAAAATACACTCACTTTCACATACTTTCAATAGAAAAGGGGGATATTTGAAAAAAGTGACTTTGCGAGAATTGGACAATTTTTTACGCGTGATTTACGTGAGATTTTGAATAGTTGCCAATCTTTGTCTTTGGTTTACATATTATCCATTTTGATACATATGTGTATAAAACCCAAACCTCCTTGTATACTCACGATACGTATTACCGTGAATCTAAAACTTCATTAAATTATATACATGTATATATACAGCACACACACACACACACACACACACACACACACACATTTATATGCAATATAAACTAATATAGACCAAAGAGGAAGTTTGGATGTTGGGTGTTTTTATTTGACGGCGATAGCCGTCTTATGCTGAAAAATGAAAATCAGGCCTTGCTAATTTGCATATTTTCCACGGCAAGTTTAAATGTAACTCTCCGCGCTTAGTGCGGATCCATGCAATGCGGTTATGCACTAACGAATATGGTTGACTAACCAGTTTTCGGGGTATAACAAGTTTTCGGGGTATTTTACTTTTACACCGTTTGCGCGTGAGAACGTGATATGACGAGTTGTTTTCGCTGTCCCATATGATCAAAACAAATGTCAACCATGCTCTAATATTCAAATAAAGACATCATGTGACTTCTTGTGTAAATTCTGGACAATGTTTAAGATGCACGTCCATTTCATTAAAATCTTGAACTCGTACTTGATTAGCTATCTCATCTGAATTATTAATCCCCCGCCACGAAGCGCGGGGGGGGGGGGGTTTATAGGAATGGCCTTCGTCTGTCTATCTGTCCGTCTGTCTGTCCGCCCTCCCTCAAATGACGCTCCGGGTTAAGGAAATTGGGTTAGGGTTAGTTTTATGGGGTTTCGGGAGTACAATTGGCACTTGTGGGCTGATTTGTTGCATGTGGGGTGCAAATTACGGGGTGCAAAAGGGGCCAAAGATCAAAGGAAAAATCCCACAAGAACGTCCGTCCGTCCGTAACGTTTTCGTGTCCGCTCCATATCTCCTATACCGCTTGAAGGATTTTCGTGAAACTTGACTCAAATGTAAACCTAGTTGAGACGATGTGCAGAACACAGGTGGAAGCCATGTAGGCTCAAGGTCAAGGTCACACTAAAAGGTTATGTGTTTGAACCTTCAATTTCAATTTACAATTTTGTGTCCGCTCCATAACTCCTATACTCCTCGAAGGATTTTAAAGAAACTTGCCTCAATTATAAACCAAATTGAGACGATGTGCAGAACACAGGTGACAGTCATGTTGGCTCAAGTTCAAGGTCACATTTGATGGTTCAGTGTTCGTTTCTGGATATTTTTGTTTCCATGCTATATTTTCTGAACAACGGAAAGTTTTTTATAAGTCAACTACATCAAAATGTTGCCAGAAGCAGGGCAATTTCCATTAGAGGAAAAGCATGTCTCCTCTGTCAGCGGCGGGGGATATAGCTGTCCTTTGGACTGTCTTGTTTAAGTTGACATATTTTCAAACAAAAATCCATTTATATTTTTTATTTAAGTTAATACAACTTACAGGTTTAGTATTTTACGCAGACAGCAAACTAAATATTATCAATTACCCGGATAATAAGTCACATGATGGCTTAATTTGAGTAGATATTTGGTATGAATATTATTTTAAGGGGTTGGAAAAAAGCTTGTGCGAGAAGCTTTTTAAGGTGTGTAAAGTATATATTTTGTGATGAATATGTGTAAAAATGTTTCAATTATCCATATGTGTCAACAATGGTAACTGTCATTAAGTTTAAAATGAAAAAAAAAAAAATGATCGTCGAGCGGGGTGGGTGTAAGGTCAGCAGTTTTCCCGGACTTTTTTCTGAACTTGGATGCAAATCAGAAAAAAAATCAGATCAGCATCTCAGACGAAATAAAGGCTCTATAAATATCAAATAATATCAGCATTAATTCCCTGAAGTGGAATTTTGATGCATATTTAACTAACAGAGTATGTTGAGCTTAATTTGAAAATACCCCGAAAACTTGTTAGTAACTTTTTATGTCATCACCGTTGACCTACATTGGAATGAACGCTGCTCTGTTTTGATAGAGATGAATTTAAGATCGCAAATGTGTACAGGGAGTGACAAAATTTATTGTTTCACCCCTTTATTCTAATTAAATGAAAATTTTAATGATATTTGATATGCAAATAAGGATCGATCTCGTTAGTACCCCGGAAACTTGTTAGACCATCATACGAGCAGACGTTTAAATCATAACCGTAACCGCTTAAATAATGTGTTATTGCTGGTTAACAGGTTTTCTTTTACCATTATTTTGCACTGGAAGCATTAATTTTAAGTGTGAAAAAAATATCCGTGACATTTCTTAATCAGAACAGCAGAACATTCGCTGTATTTGGTGTATTGCGGTAATTCTGTAATTAATATCGTTTACGTAAGTTGTCTGCTTTTATACCCTACCATCAAACTCATCCGCAGTGACCTCCCTTGCACACTTACTTAGCAAAGTTATTGATGAAAACCGAGTTATTCCAATTTTTGTTTATGACGTCATAATGGAAAACCTTTTCTGGCGGGAATTCATGATTGTTGGTGATGGTGTTGATGGTTGATACTAAAATGAATTGAAACAAGAACTAGGGTAAGTTTCAAATTTATTCATGTATATGAACAGACTAAGAAAACACACACAAAATACATTTACACACAAGTAAAGAAGAAATGCTCAATTTCGGGGTCTGCATAAATATCGTCGACATGTCATCTCTGAAAACCTACTTCTTGAACCCCAAGAAAAACGTTTCATCATATTACAGTACTAATTCCAATAGAAATGATACACGGTAAATGTTAACCGGTTTGAAGTTTTTTTTGTGTGCAAATTTCAGATTAAAATATATTCTTATTAGAATAGTGGGTCAAAAATATTAAACACTTATATATTCATATTTTCCCATCTTTCCCTCATAAAATTGCACAATTCATTAAATATTTTTTTCTTTTCCTCATTTATCAAGTTATGAAATTACACACCAACCTGTGAAATCCCCCACTGTGTAAACATTTGATACTGGGATGATTACACATTTTTTTGATATTTTAACCTCTATTAATCACCCAATGAGAGAAAATAGAGTGGAGAAAACAAATATAAATACTTAATATACGTGGATTCAGACGATGCCAAAGATATGTATAGGAACAGTAAAGGAGAAGAAGCCTGTAACATGGAATAAAAGCAAAATAAGACATCGTGATAAAAATACAACAATCAGATTATTTCATAATCACACAATTTATATCAGAATAAATAGCGTAGGTCTACATAGGTCTATAACATAAAATATTTCTTACCAGATAGTGTCTGAAGAATTACAGTTCAACATCAATATCATCAATATATACAGTAACTATATATATATATATATATATATATATATGAAGAGAGGGTAAATGAAATGGAAATATGGAATCAGTCTCGCAACTGTCCTTGTTTCAAGACTAAATACGGACTGGAGAGGGAAAGAAAAGAGTTTTCAGGGCTGTAATGTGATATTTTGGCGGTTTATACAAGTTGAAAGGTTAAGTGATGGCATTCGAAGTGACCATTCATTAACATTCACTCACTCATACATGACACTGAGCAGTTGTAAACAGTATTGAGTTAGGAAGATAAGACTATACACAATGACATCACACAGCTACTGGACAAAAAACAACTACCGTACATATACACATAAAAGCACAGTATCACAAGCAAGCATAGCAGTATTCTAAACTTATCTTCTATTTATTTCTGTATGTCACTGTTACTCCACCTTTGAATCATAATGTGAAAGCAGTTTATTTTTTCAGCCTTTCCAATAACATTAAAAACATGTTTATTAGTCCCCTACAGGCATCTCCGAAGGGGACTAGGTTTGCACTCTGTCCGTCAGTCAGTCTGTCAGTCACACACATATTTTCCTGACTTTTTTCTAAACACTTGTAGATATTTATCTAATATTTGATTTGTGAGTCTACCCATAAGGTACAGATCAAGTTTGATTTTCCGGTCCACTATTTTTAAATTGGGCCTTGACTTAAAATTTTTTATAGCTTTCCCAGACTTTTTCTAAACGCTTGCAGATATTGATCTAATATTTGGTGTGTGAGTCTACCACTATGCGGTACAGATCAAGTTCGAATTTTGTTCCGGTCCACTTATTTTTGACAAAATTATGGGCCTTGGACTTAATTTTTTTTTTTAAAACAGCAGTTTTCTTGACTTTCTTTCTGAAGGCTTGCAGTCTACCACCATGAGCTGCAGATCAAGTTTGAAGAGGGATGAGAAACAAAACAAAACAGCGTGAAGAGGGGCGAGGGTTCTTAGTTTTCTATTTGCCGGTAGGGGACTTAGTATTGCCTAAGCAATACTTTCAGAATGCTTGTTGTTTGCCATGTTTGGTCTACATAGAAAATATCATGATTTTCTGGAATTTTTGGTATTCTTAAAAGAGACTGTTGGCTCTACCGATTAGTAGTTGTTGATGCCCCTGACTATCATTAGTAATTATTAACGCCTCTGACTTGGTATCCTTAAAGCAGGGGCTATCCAAAATTTCTATTTGAAGTTAGGGCATGGTTGTAAGTAACTTCCAGTGAAGCTTAGGGCAGTGCTGGCCATGGCCACCCAGGGGTCCTGAAATATTTTTAGTCTGCTTGTCCATGGACAAGTTGAAGCCACAAATTGACTTGTCCGTATGAAAGGACCAGTTGTCCGTATTTTGAAGTTAGAAAAAGAAAAGGGTTGATTGTATTTTACCAAATAAAACAAATAATACAAAAATAAACTTATGTTAAATTCTATTTTGACTTGATTCCTGAACATACTAACTTATGACTAGCAACTTTGTGACTAGAACATCTACATGAACACAATGCAAATACTATTGACTTATATCTAACATAGTCAGTTACTGACTTTGGTGACAAAAAATAGATCTATCAGATTTTCTTTTCATTATTATACCCCCACAAACGTATCATTTCTACTTTCTGCCACACTAACCACCCTTCTATAATGGTCAAGAATGACTGAGAAGTTGTATTCCATAGATGTAGCTGTAGACCTATAGGTGTCTCTACTTATTCAAAACAATTATCATTTATAAAACAATGCAGCAGATAAAGATCAGGAATTTGTCAAGTTTGTCAATTCATTATCTATGCTATAAAACGTTTTTTTGCGGACATGAGTTGATAAGCAGATTCTTAATAGTAGGAAGTCGGTTTTCTGCAAGAAATTTACATTTTTCTCACCATTTGTGGAGACGTATAACCTTTTTCATTTCAATAAGATTTGCAACTACCTGTTTTCAAAGTGGTGTCACAAGGTGGCAATTGGTAAATTTTTTCCCCTCAATATGACATTACTGCGGTACCAGAGAATGTGCAATACCTCCGGACACCACTACATAAATGTGTGTATGGACTAATAATTATCGTCCTTAATTCAGCTTTAAAAAGTGAAGATGAGTGGACATGTAACAAATACTTTTTTCGCAATGAGATTTGAAAAGGTACAGATAAGTCCATCTTCTTCTCTCAAGACAACAAGTTTTTTTGACCAATCAGAGAGTTGCATGACCCTAGTATAAAGAGACCCTGGACCCAAACCGACTCTTGTTTTGAATACTTTGTCATACAGCAGTTTGTTTTGTTTTAGAAGAAAAATAAACTAGAGGAAACATCGATGGTACAGCTCAGTAAAGGAAACACCCCTATAGGTATGAAATACCAGTGTATACATGTTTTAACCCTTTCCCTCATAGAGGAAACCATGAAAAGACCATGCGAACAACATAAAACCAGATCAGCCTGCGAGTAACTCGCAGGCTGATCAGGTTTTATGCTGTTCGCTGCTCCTCAGTGGTCTGGAAATGAGGATTTTGTAATTAAATTTGGTAAGGTTTAACTGTGGTTTTCTGTAGATCAGGCTTTATGTGGTACCTACTGAGTGCGTCAAAATGAGTCTATATGAGGGAAAGGGTTAAGATAATATGTTACTTTTATGATGGACTTGGAAATGATTGATTAGAAATCTTATAATATATTTTTTTTTTTTTCCACACCATCTACCATATTTATCAAACTAGACTCCTTTCCTATAGTGAAGAAAAACCACATGTATATCAATTTAGAAAAATAATAATAAAATGAATTTATGTGACCAAAACCTTCTCTCTAAACTTTGTTGTACAGTAAATGATCTAAAATTGATTTCAGCTGATGAAATGGTTTGTGCCCTAAATATTTAGCTTTTTTTTTCAGGGGAGAGATGGGATAAACTGAAAACATGGAAAAACTTGAAAGCTGAAATAGATAGTAAACTTAATTCAGCTGAAAAGATTGACGAAAGTATAACACTTAACATTGGCCCTCAGGTAAGTTTCCTCCCTTGCATTTTATTATTTGGTCCAAGTGGCCAAGTGGTTAGAGAATCAGCTCATGAACTGGAGGGTTGTGGGTCAAGTCCTTGGAGTCAACATACTGAAGTTTAGGTCTACCAATGTATGGCTCCATTGTTCATCATTTGACATAGAGGAATTAAAACTGGTTTGTCTGGTGTTAGGGTAATGTTGTATCATACATGTTGTCTGCAGTGTGATACCACATTGAAGTGGTATGTCACATTCTGACTATGCCCTGAAATGACTGCTTGAATGAGTTTCTTTCAAAATAACATAATTGCAAAAACATGAGAGAGAGAAAGAGAGAGAGAGAATTTTAATCAAATGCCAATACAATTTTAACTAATTACACTTGAAGACTTTTAATCAATTTCAATGGATTAGTTACCTTTTTTTTTTTTGTGAAATTTTTATTTTTATGTGTTATTTGTTCAACAACTAATGTATTGTGAGATGTTTTGTATCCTTAAAATATTCTAAATAGTAAAAGTCATTATTTCCATGTATATACACTGTAAACTCCTTATAACGCTCCTCGGAACAACGCTGTATCCAATGTAACGTGGATGTCCATGGAGCCCTCTTTTTTTTTGGAAAAAAATAGCAATTTTCGTATTTTTCATATGTATCATTCTATTGTAGCCGCCATTTTTGTTACAACAGCGTTTCCGTTATCCGCCGATTACCTGCTACGTGTTAGTTCTCTCGCTGTAGCTGAAAACCAGTCACATAGTACCTTAGGTGCGTGAACAATGGTAAACTGTCATAAGTCAAACAGTTAAGAAGCCAATATCAGCTATTTTCCCGACTAATGACATGAACCTGTTATGTTTTCGCACTTCAGCACGTGTCAGGTAATAATGATGCAACTGTCATATGTAAAACAATTAAGAGCCCATTATCGTTTACTATACCGCTAACTTTTAAGTTACTTTCGCACATTTGTTTTTGAAAGGATATAATTAAAGGAGCCGAATTGTATACTGACCGCCGATTTTACCGGTACAGTGTAAGCGGGAGGGTGGGGGATGGCTTTACTTGATATAGCATACAGTATAAGTGGATGGGGGGGGGGATTTTAACCTGAAATAGCAATAACGCGGTTTCACATAGAGCGCGGATCACCACCTTGGACCCCCAAACCCGCGTTATAAAGAGTTTACAGTGTATGAACAAAATGACCCAATTATATCTATCTAAGTACTAAACGGTGTTTGTGGACATCTTTTGAACATTAAAATGTCAATTTTCAGTTACTTCACACACTGAGGCATTCCAGCTCCATCAAATGCAGTGACCATTTTTCCACCAAGCTTGGGGAAGTCTTCACAACACATTTTAACAAAGGGGCTGTGCAAAGTATAAAAGTCTGGACGTTGGAGACCAAAGAGAAGCATGGTGCCTGCAAAAGTTTTGGGTAATAACACATCTTCTTAAGTATTGCACAAAGACCATGGGATTGTGGGAATGAATTTTTCATGCATATTTCCAGTACATGTCAATGGGAATGCATTATCTTTTTGAGTCGTATTTAAGTCATTTTAACTTCTTCTGTAATTTAATTCCAAGGTGTGTTTAAATATTTACTTTTAATTCAGTCCACTTGTTCATTCTCTAACTCAGACGAACATGAAAAAATTTACCACGCAGCAGTTATTTCCCTTACAGAGTGGTAATTATGTGATGGTGTTCAAAAAATGAAACAATCTAATTGACAATGGAAAACTGAAAAAAATTTTTTTTTTAAAAATTTTTTTTAAAAAAAAAGAGTAGAAAATTTTTTTCTCACAAAATCTCTTACATCAGTTATACTGATTCTATTTCTATGTGGTAGCAGTCATATTGCTTTCAAGTGGATAAGAGATTTCCTTTATGCCAGCATTCATAGATACGAAATAGTAAACACTCATTATAGAGGAAAACAGAAATAAGCAGGGTTTATATTTGTATGATTCTGATAATCTGAACATCATATTAATTCCATATTTCACACAGGTTTGAGACAGAGTGTATAATCACAAGCCTGACGTATGTGTCCAAGCACCGTGTCTACATTGTATTCTGCACCGACCTTACCCTCCGAGTGTTTACCGATGCTCGCAGCAACTTTGTCGAGGTTGACTGTATCCCGAGACTGAACACCATCCTTTGGTACGCATCCTTCTCTAGCAAACTAAAACATTTAAATAAGTCAACTTGAAGTAACATCACTATAGTTGACCAGCATTGAGGTTGCTTTTATTTGAAGAATTTTGACATGTTCCAGTATTTTTAGGTGGGACAAATTTTTACCATCCCTTGTGTTGGAGTGGTTAGAGCTCGCCTAGGGAGTGGAGCAGGAGGTTGTGGCTTTGATCTCCAGTTGTGATGTAAAAAATACATAAAAAATGGTACTAGAATAGCTGCCTTGTTCAGAGCTCAGCATATAAAGGTAGTTCCAGGACTGGTTGGCCTGGTGTCAGGATAATGTGACTTGGTCTTGTATCATGCCATTTGTCTACGGCGTGATACTGCAGTGTGGCAGCACTGTCTTAAGTCTCACCATGAGTCCGAAATCACTGAAATACTGTTGGCAGGATGTTTAACCCAATAAACACACAAATAAGCAAATTTCTATCCTTTTCCACTGGATAATTTTGGGCCAAAACTCAACTTATGCAGTCTAAATTTTGAGCCAATATAGAAAAGCTATTTTATCAACCTAATTGTCCAGATGACTGTCAAGTTTGGTACAGTTTTGGAATATGTTCTCACCTTTTATTACAATTTTTACCAGCCTAGTGTAT
>CM037782.1:3878482-3894145 GCA_021229015.1 Solen grandis | reverse complement strand
TTTTAAAAAATATTTTGGGCAGTGTTTTAAAGTTAAACAAAGAAAAAGAATGTTCTAGTACCTATACACCAATACCTATTAGTAATCATGTAGTACTTATTAACCCTTTCCCTCATATAGACTCATTTTGACGCACTCAATGGGTACCACATAAAACCTGATCTGCAGAAAACCACAGTAAACCTTCCCAAAATTTTAAATTGTAAAATCCTCATTTCCAGACCACTGAGGAGCAGCGAACAGCATAAAACCTGATCAGCCTGCGATTTACTCGCAGGCTGACTGGTTTTATGCTGTTCGCATAGGTCTTTTCATGGTTTCCTCTATGAGGGAAAGGGTTAACATGTATCGAATACAGAGGCTGTTGTATTGCAATATTTGAAAATATGATTTTGGAAGACGGTATTCACCCCCGTTAAGGTGGAATCAAAGCTTTGAAATGACATCGTTTTCCATGTCAAAACTGACATTTTGTGAGATTTAGGGTGTGCACAAACAAATTGGATGACTTTGCATCTGTAGATGGGTTTAGATAGACATACCCACAAATATTTAAAGTCAATAACCATCTGTGAACAAGCTACTTAAAATCCTAGCATTCATTCTGATTTTTTTTCTGGATGGTTTCAGTACTATATATTATATACTTTTTATTAAATCATGAGTATATAATTAATAGACCAATTAAAGGGGTTTTTAACCTCTGTTGGCGCATGTGAAAATTTGGAAAAAGCAGTTGAATGTAATGCTGTGTTTGAAATAATTTCAGTAAGCGATAATTTTTATGTGACTGTTTGGGGTATCAAATGGTAGTGTTTTGTGTTTGTTTTAAAAGTTTTTGTGTGCGATTGATAATGTTTAATATGTTATTATCATAGATGTTTGTATCTTAATGATGTTTATTATACATGTAGTCCAGCCCCTACTTATCGCTTCACTTGGGGTCATACTAAAATGCTGATGAAAATAGAACATATAGAAAACTGCTGACCATATATAATTGGAAGACGCTTATGCTATGTACCATTATAAGTCTTATAGAAGGAAACTTTGCACAGTTGGTTTAGCCAAGATATAAAACGCATTTTTAGCAATAATTAAAATTTGGAAACTCTATTGAGTTATCTAATATTTTTCATGCAATTAAAAGCAAGAAGGTAAATGAAAACATAAGAATTTTTGCATTATTTTTGTTTTCAATATACATAGTATCTGGTTAGATATAAAATAAATGATCAAGTAAATATATGCAAATGCTTGACATACTTGAATTGGTCAGAAGGTAAAAATAATTAAGTAAACTGACTCTATGTCCAACTGGTCAGCAGTTTCCTAGTTGTTTGAGATACCGGTACATAGGAAACTGCTAGCCATACACACTAACTCTTGTTGGTCTGGTCAACTGACATTATGTCTACTGTATTGTGCTTGTAATATATAATACATGTTTTGTGTGTAAACAGTATTGCATATGATGTGTAATGTTCATCTTATTAATATGTAACCATAAAATGATCGTTTGGTGTACCATGTACATGTAGTAAATGCAGATTGAAGATTAATTTCAAGCTTTTATTTTTTATGTTGCCACTTTAAATCCAATCCTTTCATATTCAATTTAAGTATATTATTGTTCACCGTTATTATTTTATTATTATTCATTCTGTGAAGTTCAGATGTTTCTATCAAATTATTTTACAACTTATTAGCCCAGTTATTTTAGTCTAGTCCTCATCTTTTAACAATTTCTCTTAATATAAATTTTTTATGTGTGTGTGTGTTTAAATTATAGTATACCTTTAGTATACGAAATTTACTGTCTAAAGAGGACTCAGGAAATTTTTTATCATGTGCCAAAGATATTGGTTTTTTTTCCATATTTAAGATGAATAATATTGTTTTTCAAATATTATAGGTACTTTTATGATTTTATCAAATTCATTGCCCCTAATCTACATAATCTAGTCTGCTATTTACTAATTTTATATTATAATCATCAATATTTTCTTGATAAAGTACCTGATTCAATATTTTAAAATTTATTTTTAAAACGATCACAATTTATAAATTTAGATTTTTATAAATTATTTTCATAACTTATCATATAGAAAATATTAGCTACATTTTATTTCTTTGTCTTTTTTCATCCTTGAAGAAATATTTGACATGTGATAATAATATCAACATGTCGGGTATAACTATAATTTTAAAGGACCACAGGGGAAATAAGAGTTTTTAGTAACCCCTTTTCTGTGTCATCCTTAACCTTTCCCTCATATAGACTCATTTTGACGCACTCAGTAGGTACCACTAAAGCCTGATCTACAGAAAGCCGACTCCAACCTTACCAAATTAATTGTAAAATCCTCTTTACCAGACCACGAGGAGCAGCGAACAGCAAAAAAACCTGACCCAGCCTGCGAGTTACTCGCAGGCTGATCTGGTTTTATGCTGTTCGCATAGGTCTTTTCATGGTATCCTCTATGAGGGAGGGGGTTTAACATATATTGTTTGTTGATATGCTTTATTTATGCATACACTTTTTAATAGTTATTGTACGTTGCAATATGTTTATGCATACAATTGTAAATTATTATGTTGAATAAAAGCTATCTATCCACAGTATATTAGTGAAATGTGAAAAGTCAAAGCTGTTGTTTTGATACACTTAATTACCTATAAATAACCTCATTTGCACATTTGTTCAACAATTATCTCAATCGGGAAAGAGCCGTTCAAGGTCTGAGTTCTATTCCAGCTAGACTTTTTTTTTTTAATCTTTTTTTATTATCAAATCTGTTTCAATTTCTTACAAAAGAAATAGTAAAATAAAAAAAACAAAAAATAACATACCAAAAGAATGAAGTATTTATAAGATGTTTTAAACATGAAATCAATGCATATAAAAGATTTAAAATATTGTTCAAATTCTGGGCTATATATTAACAGTAAGTTTTATAAACCAGTTTTTAATACATCTGTTAATTTTGTGTTTGTTTAATTTGTATTTTTCTCCTAAGTTTTTAAATCATAGACCAATTAAACCCCTTTTCCCCCATACAGGGCACCCTGAAAAGACCTATGCGAACAGCATAAACCAGATCACCTGCGAGTAACTCGCAGGCTTTATCAGGTTTATCGTTCGCTGCTCCTCAGTGGTCTGGAAATGAGGATTTTGTAATTAAATTTGGTAAGGTTTAACTGTGGTTTTCTGCAGATCAGGCTTTATGTGGTACCTATTGAGGGCGTCAAAATGAGTATATATGTTGGAAAGGGTTAAACAGGTTATAAGGTCAAAACGGTAAGAAGAGAGAAAAGACGGGTCAATATGTTTAATTATCGGTCCCATTAAAAAACGAAACGCTATCAGTAATCACAGAAACACACTTACTATAAAAATGTATTCAATGTAAACAAATGAATAACTGAGTCCATTTTATGTATTTATTTTCTATGGATCCCTTCTTGTAAGCCGTCCATTAAAAACATTCTGCTTTAATCTTTTTTTGCTCATAATTCATTTGAATATATCAAGTAACTTAAGCATAATATTAACAAATTTTCACAATAGCATAATTAATAGTCTATGAATATTTTAAGGCAGATGTTTACCGCTGTTGTTTAAAAACTCACATGAATGTTAGTCGAAAAAAAAATGAATAAACTAAAGGTGATAATTATATATGATGCATTATCTAAGACACAATGTTAGTCACAATATGAAAGCGAATTTAAACAATAAATACAAACCAATACAATGTTTTTTGTAAAACATTTGTATTTGTTTTCATTTTATTTTAGATAACGGCCATTATGGGCCCTTTACATAAGATTCGCTTGATTGAAAGTAAGAATACGATTCTATGGGTTCTGTCTATGCTGAAATTTAATTTGCCATCGATTTAACTTATCTATGTACAAAATAAACATGAATATTTATATTTTATAAAAGAAAAAGAAAACACCTCCCAAATTACAAATGTTTTATGATAATATGCATAGGTTCTGCTTTGGAATCATCACACTGCCAAATATATCATATAATCGAATCAAGTAGCACCATTCCTCGGCTAGTTCCGTTGCCAATTCGAAAATTTCCGGAAAATACAGTAGTAATTGTTGTTTTTTTATAAAAGCGCTGAAGGCATTAAGAGTTCTGTCGGGGGGGTTTATGAAGTATTTTTCGAAATACTTTCAAATATCATAGATATGAAAAATATAATAATAATAATAATATTTTTATTGAATAGCATTTATAAGGATTTTAGATGAAATGGAATTTGATTTGTAATCGGAGGACTTTATGAAATTTATGACTGAAGATGAAAGGGGTATTTGGTTTGAAGACGAAATGGACGTCCCCCCATGAAATGGCTATATAAGTGAGACTGACAAAGCAATCAGATACTGTACTATGTTTATATATCTGTGAACTTTTTCGATTCACTCAAGTAAATCAAGCTGTCGTTGCACAAAATTGGTAGGGATGTCTTCAAATACCTTTGAAGGTATACTAGTACAAACCAGCTTTGATTGAGAGAGAGAGAGAGATAGAGAGAGAGAGAGAGAGAGAGAGCTGGGGGCGGGGGTAACAAAATAAAGTAAAAGAGCAAAAACATATACAGAGAATATTGTTACTTTTTTGAGTTGATATGGAATATGATATATGTCTTCCAGAAATGATAAAATTATAATATTTTCACATCATCTGTGAAATTCTTATTACATGTATTGAGATATACATGCTGTTATATATACTTTTCTTAGATCGACCTCATCCTTCTCCAGTTATGAAAACCTGTATATGTATGTATGCTCTTTAGTTCATTATAGATGTCCGCATTTTAGTGCCAACGACAAGAAGTCCAAGTCCAACCTCTTACCGAAGTTCAAGCCTTATCTTTCTTTTTTTTCATTTTTTAAAAATATCAAATGTACACACTTATGTTATCTCCTGTTTTAAAAAAAGAATTGAGACAGTTATCACTAGATTATAAAATTTTTACAGGATATTGCAAATACATGTACATGTAGAAAAAATGATGAACTCGATATCACTTCGAGAAATTCCATTGCAGTAGCTTGTGCAATAAGAGACTAAAAATTAATGTATGCTGAAAGTGTGTTTTATATATGTTAAACTTTGAAAGTTTCGGTGATGAAAACATATGGTACATGCTTAAGTAGCTTTTAATTATTTTTTTTAAATTTGATTAAGTTACAAGTCTATGTTTTGGAGAGGTATCCTGTACTTGTGTCGGGTGAGACATTCATATGCACAAATTAATTTCAAATGAAAGCACGTATTAAAAAAAAAAATGGGGAAAAATGGTCCAGTATTTTGGAGCATTCCCAAATTAAGAAATATTAAAGTACATGCATGGCTATGTTGACATAAATTGAAATTAAAAAGAATTTAACAATAAATATTTAGAAACGAAATGCATTAGTTTTACTAGGGAACCAAGAAAGATGAAATTCGTCCTTTAAAAAATACCGAACAAAATTTGAATTGCGATAAATGTTTTTTTTTGTCGAATCGAATGTATTTCCATCTATTTTGGTGATATCATCTGTGGCATATTCCTCCCCGAGTTGCCTGGTATATGATCTTGACAATGGATCACCAGTCCTGGTAAATTACCCCTGTAATTACGCTCTAGCTTCCAGCAAAGGAGCAAGTATCAATTTAGCAACTTACTTTGCGTAATCATTGCTGATCGAACTACAATTTTAAGTTTTGGACACTGCACAATATTTAAAACACTTCCAACAGTCCGTCAAATCTGTTGCCAACCCAAATATCTTCAGAATACTGAATTAACTTTTTATATCAGTGTCTGCAGCCCTTCAGTCTTCACATTTTTTATAGGCGGCTGAGACTATCCCCGCAATGCAATGGCGGAGCAAAACCCCACAGGACATTCTTCACGAGAACCACAAAGCGGATATAATTGGCTTGTGCTTCTTCCAGTCCCCCCCCCTCAGCTGGCAGCCAACTGATGTTTAATGGGCACACATAAATGATCTATTGACGGGACGCTGTGTTTTTGGTTAAGCCAAAAAAAAAACAAAAAGTTCCGTTCCGGGTCTCCAGCAAATAAAAAAGAGGTCGGTGGGTTTGGGGGATTTTATTTATTTATTTTTTTTATTTCTAACTTTACATGAAACGAAAGGTAAAAAAAGGGAACTAAGGGGCCTCCGTGGCCGAGAGGGTAAAGTCGCTGACTTTAACACATACTAAGCCCTCACCGCGTGAGTTCGAATCCCGCAGGGTCTTTCGGATTTTCATGCGAGGAAGCCTTCCAGCTGGCTTGCGGTAGGTCGGTGGTTTCTACCCGGAGGAAGCCTTCCAGCTGGCTTGCGTAGGTCGGTGGTTCTACCCGATGCCTCCGTGCATTCGGGGTCTTCCTCCACCTGTAATTAGCTGGACATCGCTAAATGACTGAAAAAACTGTCAAAGCGACGGTAAACTCAAATAGTCAAGTCAAGTCTAGAAAAATTTAATAAGACTTGATATTACAAAAAAAAAATTCCCAACTCGCAAGCTAGCCATGCATAGCGCTATAAAAAAGAATGAAGGTAACACCATATGAAACATGGAAGTCCCCTACCGGTGTTTACACAGTGGGGGACTATAGGTTTGCCCTCCGCCTGTCTGTCCGTCCGTCCGATGCCCGGGAAATCGGATCCCGCGATAAATCAGAAACTTGGTATTGAATAGATGGCAGTATGGAGATTCTGCACGTCACTTTTTTTTTTCTCGGACAAAAATCTGGTTGCTATGGTAAAGAAAAATTATGCACCTCACCGGTAGGAGACTCATGTGTTGCCTGCAACACCAGTTACCTGTTTTTATTAGTAATTTATACAATGTAGTGCCGAAAATGGTTCGAAGACAATTTATTACACAGCAATTATACAGTAACATGACTTTGCACACATATACGTTAAGGTAAAACAACACAAAAAAAAAAAAAACAAAACACAACAATCCCACAATATATTACCATTTCGCTCATAGTCTTCAGGTTTTTAAAGAAGGGAAAATCAATTGTCATTACTTTACAAATTTTATAAACATATATTCTTGCACTTCTTATTTGGTAGTTACAGAAATCTTTTAGTACTATACACTTCTCAAAGAAATGAGTCAAGGCTACATGTATGCTTTAACTTCTCATTTGCAATGTATCATTGGTATCTTGCATCTGGGTCTTAAATTCTGGCATATTATTAGTCTTTAACTACGAAGAATTTAGCATTCCCCACTTGACATTTAAAAACCCTCTAACAGAAATGCAATTAGGCATCATTGAAAAGTATACATACACACAAGCCACATGTCATTTTGCATAAAGCATTCGGAAGTAGCATGTTGTAATATTTACATAAATAATCTTCCATAGAAAGCAATGTATCGTTTTTTTGTTGGTTTAACGTCCCACCGACAGTATTTTAAGCCATTTGGAGACTATGTATATAGTCTTATAGTACGCCAAACTGCAACATCACGTAATAGACACGTGACAGGTTTCCATATCCTGACACAGGGGCCCAAACCCAATTTTTTTCATATTCTTGCTTTCTTCATTTTCATGTTCTCCATCATGAATTAAAATAGTGAACTAAATTAGACATTGCAGTCATTGATAAAAACCCCGAGCGGGTTCCTTTTGTTTTTTTGCTGAAGATACAGCATCAGAAGAGACATTGGTTTGATACAAGGGAATCTGCGTGCGATACTCTAGCTCTTTGCGAAAATCCCCCTTTGGGTTTTTTTACGTGCCCGTGTACTTTCGTATAGCACCGATATACGGAAAAAAGTTACTGCAGTGGGTAGAACCAGTGCTGAGTACCCCGAGTTCCTCATAGCAACCCCATATTGCCGAGTGTAAGACTAATGTGCATCTGGTCCATTTTTTAACGTCTTTGTTTGACTCGGTCACTAGATGAAGGTACCCCGGTTGGGATCGAAATCTGGGCCTCCCAAAAGCAAAGCGGACTCTGAGCTATTGCGTTTTATTGATGTTTGGTAAATATGAAAATTAATTAAACCAAGGAAAACGTTTTAGTGAGTGAACAAGAAAATCTGTGCATGGGTTATTTTCCATGCTTATACTAAATTAATGATTAAATTAAATTAGATTATTTTTCTAATTCAGTTTGATTCTAATCAAATATTTTTTGCAATTGTGAATTCACATAAATTATTTTCATACTTTTATGCATTAAATTAATACTCAGTCGTATCACATAACTTTCTTTCGAAATTTGACCTGATGCTGGGGCGCTAGTACGATTCGCCCTGGTACGCATGTGCAATGGTACCTTCGTCGTATATGCTGGAGTGACTCTCTTCATTAAGAATGGGCCCTAGTAAAATGTACATGTTCATTTTGGGTTTTCCAGCTTCGATTATGTTAAGTGATTAATGCTTACTGCCTAGTGCTATGTGTCAACTTTTTCGACAAGTGCTATTATACTTGCATATCGATTTAGTTATTTTTTTTAATTAGATATAAAGCGCCGAAGGAAAGCATATGTATTAATTTCATTATTATTATTATTAATTTTTTAGAAATAAATACATTACAATAGTGAACAAATAGCATTTACTCGAGAGAAACCGACTGTGAGCGGTACCGAGAATCACGGTAAAAGCTTGGTTTAGAACTTTAATATGAAATAAAGAACTAAAGAAAATAAGAATCGAACAATTTAGAATCAAGTAAATGATGATGAAAATACGAAACATGAAAGATTAGGAGAAGAATAGCATTTTAATTGTTTTTTCTCCGCTCACAGTTACAATGTGGGCGGGGCCTAATGAAAGGGGGGGGACTACGACTATTTAACCATAGACATAGGGTCAGACGAACTTAAGGACGTTTCAGCGGGTTACGGCTGATTTTGATTTTGGTAAAAAATTATTTTTTGAATTTCTCATTTAAGTTGAATGATAGAAGAAAGCCCAAATTTTAAGATTCATGTAATAAGAATATCATCTAAAGTATATTTACCAAATTTTGAAGGTGCAAAAAGACACATTTTAGTTTTTTATGCAAATTTGGCTAAAATTCCAAATAAAAAAAAAATTAGTTAAAAAAAAATCTGGGGAGGGATTAGTTTTTTACATTTCATAAAGCATTTATATCAGAAAATTGACTCTGAAAAAATAAAGAAAATCTGCCGTTGAATGTTTTTTGTTCTTTTAGAAAAATATAATAAAAATTCACAGTTTTGGGATAGTTTATTGTATACATTTTGGTCCGGGCGCAAATGAGATTTTATGCACGGTATGTATTTTTATCTGTAAAATTTTTATAATACGTTATAAGTTACAAATGGTGGGTAAAAAAAATTCAAAAAATCATATTAATATGCTGTTACAGTATTTAGAAAATAAATCTTTCTTATTTTTTTATTTTAATGTCATGTTTTTCAACAATGTTAGCAAATAGTGATGCTCTACCATAAGCTTAATCTCTAAAACAAGCAGGTGACCCCCTATTTTATTCCATATATATGTTAGTTAAAAATCTAAAGTACTTATAAAGCAAATTTTTAAAAAAATCTGTCCGTTAGAAGAAAAAAAACACGCTTAAACGCCTTTAAATGAATTTGTTTTAATATTATGAATGAACTGCCACTGGAGATACTAGTATAAAATATGACAGCGAAGGTACAATAAAACAAAGATTATGAGGAGGACAATGAAATATGACCCTGGAGATTGACTCTGGAGAGAGCATATTTAATCTGACTCTGGGGAGTACTATGAAATATGACCCTGGAGAGAACATATTTAATCTGACTCTGGGGAGTACTATAAAATATGACTCTGGGGAGAACATATTTAATCTGACTCTGAGTAGTACCAGAAATCTGACTCTGGAGAATACCATAAAATCTGACCCTGATGAGTACCCCACCCTTACTACCAGACAGTGGTGCCATATAACCAGACTGAGAACACACATACATTGGAGTGGTACCATATTACAAGGCATGGGCCCAAAAACCGACGAGAAACAGAACACTGGGGTGTTACCGTATTACCGGGCATGGTATCATATAACCGGACTCAGAAAACACTACACGGAGTGGTACCGATTACCGGACAGTGGGGCCCCAAAACCGGGCTAGAACATACATACCTGGGGTGAACGTATTACCGCAGTGGTGCCCTATAACCGGACTGAAACACACATTTACTGGATGGTACTGTATTACCGGGCAGTGGTAAACATAAAACCGGACTGAGAACACCAACACTGGGTGGGGACCGTATTTCCGGGCGGGGTGCCATAAAACCGGACTAAAAAACACACATACCGGGGGGAACCGTATTACCGGACAGGGGGATCATATAACCGGGCCAGAACACCAAACACTGGGGGGTACCGATTACCGACAGGGTGCCAATAAACCGACGAGAACATACATCACGGAGTGGAACCCCTATTACCGGACAGGGTATCAAATAACCGACTCAGAACACACAACACTGGAGGGTACCGTTTTTCCGGACATGGCCCTATAACCGGACTAAGAACACATTCACTGGAGTGGTACCCTATTACCGGGCAGGGGGCCATTAAAAACCCGGGCTGAGAACACACATTTACTGGAGTGGTACTGATTACCGGACAGTGTTCATATAACCGACCAAACACACATACACAGTGGTACCCTATTCCCCGGGCAGTGGTGCCATAAACCGGACAAGAACCACAAAACCTGGAGTGGAACCGATTACCGGGCGGGTTCATATAACCGGACTCAAACAAAACACGGGGGTACCGATTACCGGACAGTGGGGCCCTATAACCGGACGAAACAACAACCTGGGGGGAACCGTATTTTCCGGACATGGAATATAACCGACCGAACCACATACACTGGGGTGGTAACCCATTTACCACAGTTTGGGGGCCCTATAACCGACTAAGACACACAACACTGGAGTGGTACCCCTTTACCGACAGTGGGGGCCAAAACCCGGGCGAGACACACATTCCGGAGTGGTACTGTATTACCGCAGGGTATCATATAACCCCGGGCTCAGAACACAATACCTGGAGTGGAACCGTATTACCGGACAGTGGTGCCCTATAAACCACTGAGAACAAAATACACTGGAGGGTACTTATTTTCCGGGCAGTGGTGCCTATAACCGACTGAGAACAACATACATGGAGTGGAACCTATTACCGGACAGTGGTGCCATAAACCGGACTCAAACACACATACACGGAGTGGAACCTATTACCGGGCAGTGGTGCAATAACCGGACTGAGAACATCAACCTGAGTGGGACTGTATTACCCGGGCAGTGGTGCCAAAACCCGGGCTGAGAACCACAAACACTGGGGTGGTACTGTATTACCGACAGTGGATCATATAAACCCGGACTTTAGAAAAACCCCATACACTGGAGTGGAACCCTTTACCGGGCAGGGGGGCCCTAAAACCGGACGAGAACATACTACACTGGGGTGGTACGTATTTCCGGGCATGGGGCCATAAAACCCACTGAGAACTACAAAAAGAGTGGAACCGTATTAAACCGGGCATGGGCCTATAAACCCGGGCTGAAACAACATACACTGGGGTGGTACTTATTTCCGGACATGGACATATAACCGGGCGAGAACACACATAATTGAGTGGTACCGTATTACCGGACAGTGGTGCCATATAACCGGACTGAGAACACACATACACTGGAGTGGTACTGTATTACCGGACAGTGATTTTTTTTTTTTTTTTTTAGTTGATATTGGCGTTGAATCTTTTAAATATACCAGGTCTACAGGATGTGTTCACATTTTCCCCAATTCCAGTGATTATTGGCGATCGCGGCACTGTTTTCCCTTTTCCCTATGGGGAAAAAAAACAAAAAAATGCTAAGTGGCGATGAAACAAATAATTATTAATTTGGTACTGACCCTACAAGGAAAGTAGGAACCGTAATGTTCAGAATGTTTTGGGCCCCAGCCGAAAAAATTTTTTGCAATAAAACATTAAATTTTTTTGAATTTCTAAAGGACAAATTATTTTTACCCCCCCCCCCCCCCCCTTCAGAATTGAGTAATCTACTTTAGAAGGGAGGGTTTGACCCCGGGGGACATACCAATGTCGAAAAAATTCTTTTCTCTCTGCTTGGGGCCCCGCAACTTATATGTCAAGGGTGACTGGGGCCCAAAGACAGGAAAATGCATCGATTGCAGTTCACGTCTATGGCATGACATTGAATGTGGCAGTAACTCTTTTGTCCCCAAGTTGAAAGGGCCAAAGACATGTCGTAAAATTTGAAGATTAGGGAAAAAAAACAACAACAGCAGACAAATCGGATAAGTTTAGTTAGATATTTATTCAATTGGGGGCAAATAAAACTACAGGGATACATACTAAAAACTGTCACAAAAATATGAACACAAGTCACACCAAGACCAAAATCTTCTTTTGACATTTTAACAATTTTTAAGGAGATAAATATTTTTTTTACGGAAAAGGGCTTAAAAAAGAAATCTAAAATTAAAAATTTAAACTTTCAAGTAATCTTTTGGTTAGATATAAAGGGATTGTGCTACACTTTCATATGTGTTATGGTTTTTAAACATATTAAAATTTATTTTTTTTTTTTCATTTGATTTATTATTCGATGATTTTTTGCGGATTATATTTTTTTTAAAATTTTCAAAGGAATATTTGTACTTATATTTACTTTTTTATTATTATTTATACGATAATTCGTTCAATCATTTTAAAGAAAGGGAAAAGAAATTTAATACAAAAAAAAACCTACAATTTTTTTCACTCAATTAATTAATCATGTTGAAACAAGCGTTTGTGTGCTCTTTCTGGGATTATTTTCTTTTTTTAAATTTAAAACTCAGGAAAAACTTTGTTTTGAATCCAATATCAAAAAAACCCGTAAAAATTTTATCATTCAAAAATTCTTTGGGTTAAATTCGTTACTTTCCGTACAGAGCCGAACAAATCGATTCCCGTTTCTTACTCTTGATTGGTGTCCCGTTTTTACACATGGCCATATCATTTGGGCCTTGGGAAAAGCAGTATCCGTTCATTCCCCCCTTGTACCCCAAATGAAAAAAAAAAACCATAAAAATTACCGTTTTTGAGCTTTACTGAATAAGACATGTACATTTGAAATTATTTTCTTGGCAAAAAAACAAACAGCGTTAATAACTAGGGAAATGGTAGTAAAATAACACAGGTAATACCCCCAGCTTTACTGGGCATAAAATTTTTTGGAAAAGTTTAGGGGGTATATGGAAGAATTTTAATGAGGATTGCGTGATAGATATCACCATTCACTGCAACGGGGTGGTAAAGTATTTGAAAGGGTTGATAGAGTTTTCCCCGGAACGAAAAATTCGAATCTCGGTAAAAATGAAAATTCCCCTTTCTCATTTTTTTTTAAATTGCCCCTTTAAAATCAATTGATCTATTTTTTTCGACTGAAATTTCGAAGGGTTAAAACTCCCACAAAGTATTTCCAGGTATTTTTTTCAACAAAACAAAACCGGTAGTAAATAAAATACCACAATTTCTAATTATCCAATATATCATGTGGGGTACAAGACGTTAAAATCTAGCACCCACTCTCTAACATCACTCCTTTTAACACACTAACTCTCAAAACTTTCACTCACTCACTCACTCACTCCCAAAAGACATTTGAGGTAGACCCCGAAAATTACTACACTACAATTTTGGGGGTCAAATTTAAAGGGGACGTAGCTTGAAAAAAAAAAAAAAGGACACTAGGTCGGGTCAAGGACATTTTAAGGTCAATGATTTAAAAAAAAAAAAAACAACTGATAGAGGTCCACTAGGTAATTTTCAAACCCTCCAGGTTTGTGGTTTCTAACGGGGAAAATCCTGGAAAGTCTATACATTCCCATAACTCCTGACAGAATTGGCTGATATGATTCATAATCAATTTAAACCAAAATATTATGGCCATACACTTTTTTTCATAAAGTTTGCTTCAGAAATGAAGATGCTAAGTGAACAAAAAGTAAATCTGTCTTTTTTTTCTTTTTAAAGGGACATAACTCCAGACCCTTTTGGCAAAAATCAGCCATAAACGAATTGGCCCAAAGATTATGTTCATGAACATTGTTAACAGGGTCCGCCCTCTTGGGCTTATCGTATAGTTTAAAGGCAACTATAAAATAACCCCCAAACAGGACTAGTTAATTTTTTTGTCAGTTTTCAGTAATTCTTACTTTTTAGGGGTTGCTATTTGTGATAACAAACAAAATTTTTCACATACTCTGAATGTCTTTCCGAATATTTGAAAATTTTTGTGCATCTGGGAAAAGAAAACATTGGTGCCTTTTTTCATACTTTTGCATGCGCTGTATTCCATTAAAATTTGGGGAATTTAAATAGAGTACTTCCGGCTGCCCTTTTCCTCCGAAACGAGGCAAAAGTGTTGCATGTGACAACATAAAATGGCGTCTCGTGTTATGACCCCACTATGGGCATACGGGCTATGACTATAATTAGTGAAAATTTTGAGCAGGTTTACTTACCTATTTTTGATAATCCCGTAGTCCGGATCACTCGAGTAGCCTACAACCAAAAACAGCATGGTTCTTTGGGAAAGAAGGTTGCAAGTGCTGTCAAGGAATATTCCGTTGAGTAGTGCTGGAATTTTGCGTCACGGCGATTCCCACAGAAATGGGGCCCACCATTGCGAAGCCTCTTTCAGATATGTCTCCCCCCATCTTAACATTTTTGTAGCCTTTCAAAACCCGGCCCCCAAAACAAGACGACTTTAAGTGACACGCATCAACAACCTATCAATATATCTTTCAGCGTTCAAGCTTTGTAAAATCCGCATTTTCATTTTGTTATAAAAAATAACGACTTATTTCAAAAAAGCTTTTTTTGATTTTTCTAAAGCATATTTAATGGCACTGTTAAAGGGTTAGTTTAGGGTTTCAGTTTTGACGTTTACCCTAACAAACCCTTAAAAAAAATCAAATCGTAACCCTAAAAACCCTTTGGTTTTTAATCAACAGTGAAAATACACAATGAAACGTCTTAATTCTTTAAAATTTAAATTTTACTTCTCGAATTAAAGGGGGAATTGACACCCCCCCCCAGAGAGAGAGAGAGAGAGAGAGAGAGAGAGAGAAAAGGGGGGGGGGAGAGGGGAGAGAGAGACACCCACTTTCCCTTTTTACGGAAAAACAGCTCTCCCTTTTCAATTCCCCTCTCCATAAAGTACTTGTAGGCCAAGGACGGGAGACCCCCCCTCGCATCCGTGATTTCCTTTTCAAAAATTGCGCTTGGTATACACCACACACTTATTAAAAGGGCAAAAAGGAGATAATATTAAAAAAAAAAAACCCCTTTAAAGGGATCCCTCCTCATTAAATTTCAATCATGATACTTCAAATGCTTAAAAAAACTTCAGTGCAGATGCAAACATCCAATGATTGGAGGTATATGCTCTTTTTGTTCAAAAAAAATTGCTTTAAATACAAAATTCCCACGATAACTTGGATCACAATTTAATGATTGGGTTGGGTTACCCTTAAATTTTACAAATTTCCCTCCTTACTCTGCTGAATTTTAAGTCAATGAAAAATAATTTCGAAATACAGACAATGATTG
>CM037782.1:3849001-3872432 GCA_021229015.1 Solen grandis | reverse complement strand
ACCCCCAGACTTGCTAAAATTGTTCCTCGACAATCCCAGCTATGAGGAACAAAGAGCGACCCAGAGAGCATCACGACCGAGTTGAGGTGTATGATCAATATCTCACTCTTATAGAAAGGGGAGATCTCCCTAATTACCTGTCAGTTACCTTTGAAGATGTACCATCTACCCTACTACAGGGATCGGGAGACAGCCTGAACTTCATAGGTGACAAGAATCTAAACCAGTTGTCATTTGCATCTCCTTGCAGAATGATAAAGAGATATGTGATGGGATTGGACTCTACAACGTGTGGTATGGACCACAATTATAAGAAACAAAACGGCCCTTTTCAGGGCCAACCCAAATGTCTCGAAAGACATTTTACAATTGTCAATCCCCCTTTAACTTACATAATGTTAAGAAGTGGTCCTCCTTTAACTAAGAAATAAACATGACGTCAAAATGACAATATTTCGTCATTGGAATGTTTGGTATGCATACTCTTCTCTCTCTATCCGATCTTAAGTCATCCTAGTTAGATCTAACAGGTAGGACACGTTTTTTTATTACATGCAACATACGGTACCAAAATCTTTTTTCGTATATACTCAAGGTACCATTTTCGGTGGCAGTATGGTATCCTCGGTACCATAAAAAAAATTATGGTACCTCGGTACTATAAAAAAAAAAATTATCGTACCGAGGGTACCAAACTGCACCCTTCACTACTCCTTGTATTTAGTCTGGTGTGTACTGTTTCGGTTATGCTGCTTTCATTACATGTCTTCTTCAGTACATATCTCTTTACCTACCCACTAAAGATAACTGGAAAAAAATGAGGATACCATTATCATAAAACATCACCACTGGCAGAACTGAGCAAACTATTAATTCAATAGGAAAATAATTTGGTCAGAACTCCAATAAATAATTCACACTGCTCTTTTTATCATCGCAACATTAGAAACAAATGAAAGAAAGAAAGAAAGATGGAAAAAACAAGGTCTAGATATTTTCACCTCTGGATGTGCTAATAGTGTAATATTTGCAGTTTAAACTATAAAATTTACAGATTAAAGTGTAAAATTTACAGAAAAAAAGTGTGAATTTTACAATTGAAACTGTAAAATTTACAGAGTAAAGTATACAATCTATTGAAAAAAGTGTGATTTTTCAGTTTAAAGTGTAAAATTTACAGAAAAAACTGTGTGAATTTTATAGATTAATGTGTAAATTTACAGAAAAAGTGTAATTTTACACATTTAAGTGTGGAAAAAAAGTGTCATCATGACACTAATACGCTTCCGTAAAACACACAAATACAAACAATCTTCGCCTCAGAATTGAACAAGGGAGGCGCCACTCATGCATGACGCCATCCGACTATAGGGATATTCAGAACATATCGACCTTTTATAGCGTAGAAAATGGCGAGATTTTCCAATGCTATAGGATTTGAAGTCTCTCAACCAGTAAGTGGTCTAGATAGATTTTAAAGACATTTTAGGAAAACTAAACATCTAAATAACATCACATAATAGTCTGACCTAAAACACAGCAAATTTGTACCTCAAACAATTAAAAAAGAATCAAATATTCGAAATATTTTATATCAGAAATTGATTTGTTTTCAATATTAAAAAGAGTTAATTCTTTTTGAAATCGTTACCCCATTCGAATATCTAAGCAACTGAGTATCTGATACAGCGAGCTATACAAAACTATGTAGAAAGAAATTGATTCTGAAACTCAATTCCATATCTTGATAAATGAGATAATGAAAAAGGGGAAAAATCAAAAAAGGTTTGAAGAATAGCAATTGCGTACAAAATAATAAAGAAACTGTAACTACCATCAACCCACTGAACAATAAATGATTTCCCTTGTTAGAACACAAAAGAGATAAATAATGAGTTTGCGCTAACCTGCATCATTCAAGTTAAATCGAGTTAAAAAGACATCTTCTGATCTGTTATGACAGCTGGTGAAGGTTCGTTCTCTTTCGTTACGCCTTTGAAAGGATCTTAACCAGATGAATAAAGTATAGATTATCAGTGACTTTTGGTGTAACATTATTGAGGAGAAAACATTTGGAGTTGAATTTTATTTTTAGAAATGTGCTATGTTCTTCCGGGGAGGTGGGGGAAACTGCATGAAATTAAATTAAGGATTTTTAAAGAAATATGTGTTTCCGCAAATGATACAAGTGTTGTAAACGTCGTTGCTATTGCTCCAGATAATGCACATGATGATCTAGGGTCAATAATGGAACACTTGCTTTCAGATGTAACAACTACTTTCGTAAATTTATAAATGAAACTGTCATATGTCACATGTAAGTATACTTTAGTATGGCATCACAAAAAATTGCGCATATCCTAAAAACAAGCGGGGAAGGGACAGCGTATAGGTAATGAAAACGAACTCGTATTAACAGATATCTGGGCTTGATTACCTTTCTAGATGATTTAAATATATACTCAAAGGAAAAAGAAACGCAGGGTAAACTTTTGTGTCAGTTTTAAATAGGAAGTATTCGACGGTATTACAGTTTAAATTATTTTGATAAAGATTTTTTTCATACAAATAAAGGTTTTATAATGAGAGGTGTCTATCATATAAGGTTTATTGCAAAGTTATGAGTCTGCCTACTACAGATTCAAGTTACCCTGCGTTTCTTTTTCCTTTGAGTATACATTGTATATGTATTGATTGCTAAATATGTCAACTAGTAAAATATAAAACTCGTACTATTAAAAATTAGGACAATTAACATTAGACGGAAAACACAATTACAAGTATTAATTTTAGCAACAAAATTATACTTTATAATCCTTTGCATTGAAGAAACAGAAATAAGCGTTTGTTTTATTTTTCACATCTCTTGGGCTCATAGTCAATGTGAATGCTTTCTTTATATTTGATTAAGTTCAATTGATGCATGCAGCGGACTAGATAAATCTCCAAAAGCACATAAGGTTCTCGATGTGTTGCTTTGCTTTAATGACAAGATATTTTATCCTTTTTTTTCAAACAAAGTCAATAAAAATTAAACAGAACGCATATCGCAAGATCTTCCCCATTCTTAGGATCAGAAAGATATTACTATATAAAAACAAAAACCAATCGACGGATGTAAATATATAGCCGAGGCAATAACTCAAATATAAACTGAGCTTCAAAACTTCGAGTTTTTCCACTCTCAGAATTTTTGTGCTCTGTTAATTTTAATGTTGTTTAAAATAATACATATTATTGGGTAATTTTTAATGAACCCCGAATTAAGAGCATATTATACTGCAAATGCCACTTGTTTGCTGTTTTGAATATAAAAAAAATCGGAGTGCTTGATCACCTCTGTCGAAATTCATTGCATTCAAAGTTTTCCGAAAATGAGGTTCTAAACATCTTGTAAAAGATAGTAATGGAATTAAGATTTTGGCTAGGCATGCAATTCACGAAACATCACAAATTGGGAACTAGAACTGCCGTATTGAAAATTCAGCATAAGTCGGTCTTCAGTTTCTTGAAAAATTCAAAATTGTCGTGATATAGAATTAGAGAAAATCTCTATTTTAGATATTCCGTGAGGTACATATCAGGTCAGAATAAGGTATTCCTTCCGTTTTTGTTTCAATCCTGCTTCTGTGTTTTTCTATCAATGAGAGGCCCCGGGAAGGAGGACAACCCACATTTTTCAGATTTCTGGTTACAGAGCTGACGCGCTGACCAATCGACTTCTGCGATTTCTATTTTTTGTAGAGGGACTAGTTCTTCTTACGGCAGTGTAATTTATAATAGTACTAAAAACCCATCGCTATTTTTCTATTTATAGTAATAAATGGTTATGAGTTTATTATGTATAGGAACTCATTTGCATGGAAGTATGTAGTATATGACGTATGCGTAGCGTTTCATACTGAACATGATATTGTGTGGCGGCCATATTGAGTGGCAAGTATTGATTTCATGATCAAAATCGATTGAAAGTCCCAATAATTTACAGAGCTTATTCATACATTCAGTCTATGGCCTAATCGCGGACATGAAGGGTCGGGTCCTCAGCTCTGGAAAGAACTTTACAATGAGTAAATACATAAAGAAGAATATACGAGAGTCATTCAATATACAGTAAAGCTCACTTATAAACGAAAACATGGGAACCTTGCAAATCATTCGTCTTATCAGAATTTTGTTTATCCTTATAACGAAAATTTCGTTAAAATGTTTGCATATAGCGAACTTTTATTATACTCCCGATTCATACTACAAAAAGAGATAAAGGAATTAATTGTTTAAAAGACACTGTAAATCTATGTATTGTTATAAATTCCACCAAATACTGTAAAAAAATGAAAAAAATAGGATAAATTGTGAACAGCTATGACCTTGTTTTTAAAAAATGTCTATATGTCTATTTCCTGTAGATATTCATGGAAAACTATAATAATATTAAGTAAATTATACAAAGAATATAACTATTAAGGACTTTGAAAAAGTCAATGGCGATTTTAGCTTTTTTCTCTCCTTTTTTAATTCTTTCTAATTTCGTATTTTTTCTCCAGTGATATTGCCTTTCTAAATTTTCCCCTTTTCGGTGGATAATTTTGATATGACCGACCAATATCATGGACACGAGGATTTTAATGCAACAAGAAATATTCAAACACGATTTTTTTTGTAGGTTTGGGTAATAAGAGTATAATGCATGTATGTGCGTGACATTCCTTATTTTCCCACACGAAACTGCCTTTCGTGCTGGAAGTAATACAGTATGTGCTGTTTACCGCCCGAGTTGATAGCCCCTTTAAGCAACAAGGAGCGCTGTATTTGGGAACACTTGTAAAATTATGATAATGAAAGGCTTTTTTGTATTAACCGAACCATTTTACAGGTAAATTGAAGTATAGGGACCTGCTACCTCCTAGCCGATTTTTCGCTATGCCCGATTTATCTTAAGCGTCTGGGAGTCAATAGAAATAAAGAAGGAAGTAGTCGGGGATGGTTTTATTTTGTATTAAGCCTTTTTGTCTCATCCGAGATCGTTAGTAGTGAAGGGTGGCAGTATGGTACCCTCGGTACCATAATTTTTTTTTATGGTACCGAGGGTAACATAAAAAAAAATTATGGTACCGAATTGGAATGTTTGGTATGCATACTCTTTCTCTCTAGCCGATCTTAAGTCATCCTAGTTAGATCTAATAGGTAGGACATGTTTTTTTTAAAAAAAATATGGTACCGAGGGTACCATACTGCCAACCGAAAATGGTACCTTAAGTATATTACGAAAACAGAATTATGGTACCGTATGTAATAAAAAAACATGTCCTACCTGTTAGAAATAACTAGGATGACTTAAGATCGGATAGAGAGAAAGAGTATGCATACCAAACATTTCAATGACGCAATATTGTCATTTTGACGTCATGTTTTATTTCTTAGTTAAAGGAGACCACTTCTTAACATTATGTAAGTTAAAGGGGGATTGACAATTGTAAAATGTCCTTTCGAGACATTTGGGTTGGCCCTGAAAAGAGCCGTATTTGTTTCTTCTTTAGATTTCAGTGACATTGTCCTCATCGTCCCTTGATTTCGTGACATCGTGTTCATCGTCACTGATTACGATGACATCGTTTTCATCTTGTAACATCTGCTGTTGTTCTATGAGCATATGGTCTTCATTTTTTTGCTGGTTATCTCAACATCTCCTTATGTTCCATGAGCATATAGGCATCAAGTTCATCTTGTTGCTGTTGTCTCAACATCGCCTGATGTACCATTTGTTTCAATTGCAGTTGGTATTGTGCAATATGAACTTGCTGTTGTCTCCACTCAATGCGTTGTTGTCCGATCAACCCCATCATTCGTTGACAAACATTTCTCGATCTTGATCAAGACGCTGAATACATTCAATCAGATGCCGAATTTCTTCCATGGTTGTGCAGCGAGAATATGACCGAATGCTTATGCGGTGCGCTTTTATAGCCTTGAGGCGGATTGACCTACTTTCTTCTGTTAGCGTACACCAAATCAGAGAAACGTTATTTCATTCAATGACAATAACGTGAAGTTTAACCTTGACCTGAGTTGGATAGGCATTGCCTTTGGCCTTGACCTGAGGTGAGATTGACCTACTTTGTATTGACATATCAAATGCTGTTAATTTGTAGTAGTGATGACTATTTTTTTTGTAACATTTTATTTTTGTAAACTTTATAAAACATTGGATCATACTTTAATGAAAAAAAAACTCATATTGAAGGGAATTTGAAAGAAAAAATGGGACAATTTAGGTATATTCTCTTTCGAGACATTTGTGGGTTGGCCCTGATAAGGGCCGGTTTTTTTTTTCCACAGAGTAGTGGTTACTCATGACTGTCTATGAGTTTCTTCAGCAGATAGTTAACATGTTCTATGGTGATGAAATGTGCTTCAATGATATTTAAGACATCATCGTAGTATAGTTCATGAAAGTAACATACACTCAATTTGGCTACGATACTCCTGAGTGTTGTTGTTATTTTAAGCGTACGTTGGTATCGGGCTTGTATTTTTAAGCGTACGTTGGTGTAGGGCTTGTATTTTGTCCATGTCAGATAATGCAGTCGTTGTCCATGTTACTTATATGTGACTTATCCATAGCTCAGTCTGAAAACGAATGGCACGAATTCATTTCGTTTGATACTTTTATTACTTGGTTTGACAATTGTAAAAAAATGTCCTTTCGAGACACCTGGGTTGGCCCTGAAAAGGGCCGTTGTTGTTTTTTTTCTCTACTTTTTTACTCTTTTGCTATTTTGTATGTCTTTACAATGGGCTCCAACTCCATTCTAAGAATGGGATCCACCATCAAGCGGACGTATGTTGGATGATTCCACATTTTCTGGAATGAAAGTGATAGGCACCACCAGCTTGTCTGTTTCAATTTGATACGGCATTCCACTTCTTCCATTCTCTGTTGCAATTTGATGAGGTTGTTGTTCACCTCTTTGAGTTCCCTCAGAATAGATTGTCCAACATTATTTACTGGCTGCACTGCCCGGTTGGTGTTGCATTGGTTGTTGTTGCTGTACTGGTTGCTGCTGGTGTCGTGGAGGCTGAGGTTGATACGTTGGTTGGTAGCTGGGCTGGTACAACCGAAGTCGGAGTGTACGAGACTGATGCCTGGTTAGCAGCTGTCGTCAGCTCAAACAAATCAGCAGCCTGTATGGCGTTGTTAACGAGATCAGAAGTTACGTAGCTTTCCATGGTTGGGTAGTGGGGTTATGATACGATGCAGTGTGCTTTTATAGTCTTGAGGCGGATTGACCTGCTTTCTATTTAGTGTTGGCACACACCAATCAGAGAATGTTTAATTTCCATCCAATGAAAAAATGATGTGTTCGACCTTGACCTGAGTTGGATAGCATTGCATTGGCCTTGACATGGGATGGATTGACCTACTGGCCTACTTTTTTTTCATAACTATATAAGTGTTTTGTTTGTTTTTTTAAAAGAAGGATGAAATCACAATGTCCGAACAAAAACTCTGGTTCGAAAAGTGTGGTGTGTGTTAGAGTGAGAGGGAGGAGGATATATACCACATAAACCAGTGTCGATGTCAGGACATTGTAAGCGTCGGTGCTTCACGCGGCTTCAGAAGTGCCCGTTTTGTAGGGCACCCTATCAAGTGTATGCCTGGCCCTGCTGTGTTTTTCGCTAAAACATGGGCCTACAGTGCGTTCAGCGTATTATGGCATATGGTTTTGGGCCCTGATTTTCAGAGTTAGTAAGGGGTGACTCCAGTAATTCAGGATCCAAAAACCCCAAATACCCCTCTTCGGGCCCATCAACAAATTCGGGGGGAAATAATCACAATTGGAAATGTTTAGAAAAACAAAAACAACAAGAAATCAAATAAGTTTTAGCTCTTGAACATTGAAAACCAAAAAATAGAAAAACAAACAAATAAAAGCAAACACATCAAAAACAATACAAACACTACACTTTAATGAAAGAAAAATGGTCTAAAACTTTTTCGTCAGTAATTCAAAACACCCACGACCATCTCCAAATTGTGGTGGATTTTAGGTGCATTTTTGTTGGGGTGATTACCACTTGTTTTCTTGCTAGTTTGGTAAACCAACATCCCACAGGGGAATCGTCCAAAAATTGAATTTTGGGGTTTTTATCCCTGCCCAATTTAGCTCTAACACCCGGAAATCACATCCTCGAACAAAAAATGCAAAAAAAAAACAATATGCTCCACCACACTGCTTAAAAGTCAATGCCCCACAGTGTGTCCCCTCATGAAAAGTCCATTGTCGACCCAGGGAGTGGAAAAAAACCGAGTGATCCCGGGCTTGATGCAGCGACAGTATGATTTAAAATTTCTCCTGTGGAAAGTTGGGCTGGAAACGGAATTTTTGTCGTCTTTCCGTTTTCACGACTTCTAACTTAGACGTTGAAAAAGTTGAAAAAAAAAATGGGTTGGTTGCCCCATCGCCGTTCATGTCTGTATCTTTACCCGGCCCCGAATGATACTTTGGGAAATGTCCTTGAAAAAAAATGTCTTCACTCTTTGAAAATTTTTTCCCCCCCTGGGCCCTCCAGGAATGGTGAAGTTTTCACCTCAGCTCGCGAATTTTTTTTTGGGGATCTACTGCCATTTTAGCGATGGTCCCCCGGTTTAAGTTTTTTTTTTTTTTTTTGGATAGGGTAAACAGGTCAACAGTCCGAACAGAATCCCGCTTGAATAACTGGATTTTCCTCTGCTCCAAACAGGCAAAAAACTGACTGGGGGCTTTGAGTCGCGCCGTATCTCCAACCATTGGGAAGGTTTCTTGTCTTGCAAACACAGGTCTAAATGCAGACGTCCGCACATTTCCAGAACACGACCTGGTGATACTGTTTCCTTTTTTATTAAATCCTTTATTGCTTCCGCAATTGAGCTCTTTCATTTGACCCGCCGGTTTAGAACTCCACATTTCCGTAGCTAGACTGGTTTTTTTTACTGTCCCAAAAAAAGACAGCAAATTCTCAATGTAGGGCCCCGGTCGCATAAGTGTCGCATTATTGGGATCGTTTGTTGTCCAGGTACAATCAAATCTGCTAAACAAGTGTGGAAGAAATTATTTACTGTGGAAATTTTCCCATCGTCGCCCCGATTTTGCCCCCCGGGTTTTCTACTTTACTTTCAGGAAAAAGGGTTCTGTTGATATCAGTCCACTTTTTTGATTGAGCAGGAATTACAAATTCAATGGGAAGATGAATTGCTCAGTGCTGACACAGGATAATGTTCTGTCCACTGTGCATCTTGCATTGCTGTCATGGTAGGTGGGACATGTGTCACATCAAGTTCAGTTTTTGCTACACTCAAAAAGAGCCGTGTTGCATCAATGTTGTTCAATCAAAAATATCTAACGGTCGCGATGAGATTTTTTCTTTTTTTTGTTGTGTCTCCTTTGACGTGCGGGAAGCAGAATGATGTCGACGTTTGAATTCTCGAAGCTTTATACCTCTCAGAGTTTTTGACCCACATCTTTCAACAATGTTTTACCCCGTTTCTTGATCACTGTCTTTACATTTTGGCCAGAACAGAATATCTTTTACGGCTCCTATACCTTGTTTAAAGCCCCTCTTTTTCAGAGTCTTAGTCCTGAGTTCACGATGGGTTTCACCATGGGTAAAGATTTTGCTGGCCATTTTCTTGAACATGGAGCCCAAACCATATCCGATTTGTCGAGGTTGACCACGGTAAACTGGAATCATCGTGTCCTTTTTCTTTTTAAAAATGAAGCTTCACCCATCGACTTCCCGTGAGTGAAATGAACTGATCCCCTGGTCGCCGGTTTTTGATACTTGGAATCTCGTTGAAAAAATGATCTGCTGACAGGTATGTAGTGAAAATTTAGAAATTCAAAATGCCATGTGTGGATTAGACCCCCGCTTTTGTTTTTTGCGTCAAATGGCACAACGCGTAAAATGGGTGCTTCGACATCCCCCATCCAAAGTGTGTTCTGCCAGATCGGTATATACAAACAAATGGTTCATCTTCGTGAAGAGGTCCACACCGTACTTGAATCTGCTGTTGTCTCTGTCCGGAAACACCACAGTACTTCCCTCTCCTCCAAGTTTCGTAAGGAGGATGGGAATGAAGTTCCAAGCCGATCTTTGATCCACTATTAAACCCGGTAAACTTGACACGTTTTTGACAAGCCGGAAAAATCAAGTCCAAATGTGAGGTTTCTTGAGTTAAAATTGTTTTAGTGGCCTTGTTTAATAGCTTGTCCCCCTTTCGTCCCCGTTTAGATGGTTGTGGTAAATTTCCCCCCCCAAAAAAAAAAAGGGGGAAACCCCTTTTTTTTAAAAAACCCCCCGAAGCCTTTTTTTTTACCTCCCCCGATTTTTTTTTCCCGACCCCACATTTTTTTCCCAAAAAATTTTTTTTTTTTTTTACCCCCCCTTTTTTTTTTTTTTGAAAACCACTGGGCCCCTTTACAATTTTTTTTGGGCCAAAAAACCCGAAAAATAAACCCTTTTTTTTTTGGCCCCCCCCTAAAAACCTTGTTTTTTAAAACCCCCTTCTTTTTCCCGAGGTTTCCCTTTTTGTCCCCCGGGGGTCCCAAAAGAAAAGGGTTTTTTAAACCCAAAGGGGAAAAATTTTTTTTTGCCGGGGGAAAATTTTTTCCCCTTGGGAAAAATGGAAAAACCCCCAAAAAACCCCTTTAACCGACTTTTTTCCCAACTTGACCCCGGGAAAAACTGGGGGAAAACAAAAATGGGTTCCCCCTTTTTTTTTTTTTTTAAAAAAAGAAGCCTTTTACCCCTCCAAACCCCCCGTTTAAATGGAAAAAAACCCCCGGGGGTTTTCCCCCCTTTTTGGGCACCGGGTTTTTTTTTTTTTAAAAAAAAAAAACCCGGAAAACCCCACTGGGAAAAAAATTTGGAACTGCCCGAAAAAGGTTAAAAAAAAATTTAAAGGGGAAAAAAATTTTTAAAAAATTTCCCCCCCAAATGGGCCCAAAAGTTTTTTTTAAGCCCCCCCCGCCCCTTTTTTTTTGTTTTTTTTGGGGGGGGCAAAAATGGGACCCAAAAAAAAGCCCTTTAAAAATTTTGGGTTTTCCCCACCCCTCCCCTATCCAAAAAATTTTTTTTGGGGGTTTCCCCCGCCCCAAACGGGAAAATTTCCAAAAAAAGGGTTTCCCCCTTCCCCTGAAAAGGGGGCCCCAAAAACCGTAAAATTTTAAACGTTGTTTTTTCCCCCCTTTTCCCCCCCGGAAAAACCCCCCAGTAAAATTTTCCCCCCCTTTTCCCCCCCCCAAGTTTTTTTGTTTAAGAAAGGGTTTTGGGAATTTTAAAATTTTTTTTAAGCCGAAAACCCTTTTTTAAAAACCCCGTTTTTAAAACCCCGGGAAAAATTTTTAAAAAAACGTTTTTTTTTCAAGCCCCGGAAAAAAAAAAACCCAAATTTCCCCCAAAAAGGGGGGGGAAGGTTTTTTTTTTTGGGTTTTAAAAAAATTTTTTTTTAAAAGGCCTTTTTTTTTTTTAAAAGGGTCCCCCCCTTTCCCTCCCCCTTTAAGAAAATTTTTTTTTTGGTGACCCCCCCATAGAAAATTCCCCCGCAGAAAAAAAAAAAAAAGGGGTTTTTTGGGCCCCCCCTTTTTTTATTTTTTCCCTTTTTTTTAAAATTTTCCCCCCCCCCCCGTTTTTTTTTTTTTAAATTTTTGGGAAAAAGGGTGGCCAAATTTTTTTTTCCCGGAAAAAACCTTTTTTTGTCCCCCGGGGGAGAAAAAAAAATTTTTTTTTTTTCCTTCCCCCCCCTCTTCAATTTTTTTTTTTTTTTTGAAAAAAAAATTTTTTTTTTTGGTTGGGGGAAAGAAATTTAATTTTTTCCCCAACCCAGGGGGCCCCCCCCCTTTTTCCCCCCAAAAAAAATTTTTTTGTTTTCCGGAAAATCAATTGGGTTTTTTTTTTTTCCCCCCGCTTGGTTTCCCCAAAAAAACCAAATTTTGGGGGTTTTTTTTTTTTTGGGTTTTCAATTTTCCCCAAAACGAAACCCATCCCTGATTTAGAAATTGGGTTGGGCAAAAAAAAGAGTTTTTCCAAAGGTTTCCCTTAAAAATTTTTAAAACCCCCTTTGGGTTTTTTTTGGGAAAAAATGGGTTTTTTCCCCAAAGAAGTAAATCCAAAGCAAAACAAAACCCCCAAAAAAACATCTGGACTGGTTTTTTTTTAAAAACACAATTTTTTTTTTTCCCCCAAAAAAACACGATTAAAAAATGAAAAAAAATGAAAAACCCCCAAAACCTGGGTCCCCCAAAAAATTTGTTTTTTTGTTTTTTTTTGGTAAACCCCACTTTTTTTTCCCGTTCCCCCCCTTTTAAAAATACCCGGGGTTTTTTTTTTCCCCCCCTTTAAAAACCCCCCCTGGGAAAAAAACCCCCCAAAGGAGACCCAAAGGTTGGGTTTTCCCCCGAACCCTTTTTTTTTTTTTTTATACCTTTTTAAAAATTTGGGAAAAATTTTGGGGAAAATTTTCCCCAAACCTTTTTTTTTTAAAATTTTTTTTGGGTTTTCCCCCCAACCCCCTTTTGGGAAATTTCCAAATTCCCTTTTTAAAATTTTTTTTTTTTAAACCCCCCCTTTCCAAACCCCCTTGGGGGAAAGGCCCCCAATCAAAAAAAAATTTTCCCCCTTCGAAAAGCCCAAACCTCCCTAATTTTTTATAATTTTTTGGGAATTTTCCCCCCCCTGTAGAAAAAAAATCCGCCCATAGTTTTTTTTTTTTTCCCCCGCCCCCCCTTTTCCCAGTTTTTTTTTAAAATTTTTCCCCCCCAAAGGAAAATTTTTGGGGTTTTTTTTTTTTTGAAAAGGGCCCAAAAAAAACTTTTTTTGGGGAAAACCCAATTTTTCCCCCCTGTTTTCCCCAAATTTTTTTGGGGAAAAAATAGCCCTTTTTGGCCCAAAATTTGGTTTTTTCCTTTTTGGTTTTTTTTTTTTTTTTTGGGGTGCGCCCCTAAAATCAACCCCCCCTTTTTAAAACAGTTTTTTAATTTTTTCCCCTTTTTTTTTTCCCTTTTTTTTAAAGGGGTTGGGCCCAAAAAACAAAAGGGGCCCCCCCTTTGGGGGGGAAATTTTCAAAGGGTTTATTTTTTTTCTAGACACAAATCCCGGGGGTTTAAATTCCCCCCCCATGGCCCCTTTCCCCCAAAGGGAAAAAAGAAAAAAATTTTTTTTTTAGCCCCCCTGTTTTCCAATAGTTTTTTTTTTCAAATAAAAAACCCCCAAAAAAGGGAAAAAGGGGCCCCCCTTGGGGAAAAGAAAATAAAAAATAAATTCCCCAAAATTTCCCCTTTTTTTTAAACCCCTACCCTTTTTTTTAAAACCCCTTTTTCCCCCAAAAAAATCCACCCGCTTTTAAATTTTTTTGGGTTTTTTTTTTTTTAAATGGAAAAAAAAAAGAAATTTTTTTCAAAGGCTTTTGGTCCCCCCCCCCAAAAAAAAAACTTTTTTGAAAGCCCCTTTTTTTTTTTCCCCAAAAATTCCCCCCCGGGGCCCTTTGGGGCCCCCCTTTTTTTTTTTTTTCCCAAAAAGAAAGGGTTTTTTTTTTTTTTTTTTTTTCCCCCCCCCTTTTTTTTTAGAAAAAAAAGACTGGGAAAAAAAGGGTTGGAAAAGCCCCCCCCTTTTCCCCAGTTTTTTTTTTTTTTTTTTCAAATTTTAATTTGGGTAAATTACCCAAACCCAAAAATTTTTTTTTTTAAAAAAACCAAAAATTTTAAAAAAAAAATAAAATTTAAGGTAGGTTTGGGAATTCCCCCCTTTTTTAAAAAAATAAAAAGTTTTTTTTTCATAAAACTTGGGCCCCAAAATTTAGCCCTTTTTTTCCATTGAATTTTAAAACCGGAAAAAACCTCCCCAAACCCCAATCCTTTTTCCCCCCCCCGAAATTTTTTTCCCCTTCCCCCCCCTAAAAAATTTTTTTTTTTTTTTCAACCCTGTTTTGGTTTTTTATTTTAAATTTTTTTTTTCCCAAACCCTTCCCCCCCCGAAAAATCCCCCCCAAAAATGAATTAATTTTTTAAATTGGGTTTTTTTTTTTTTTGCTGCCCTTGTAAAAAAAGTCCCCCCCCCCCGAATTTTCCCCCCCAAAAACTCTTTTGGAATTTTTTTCCAAAATAATCAATTTTAAAAAAAAACAGGTTGGAAAACCCCCCCGTAACCCTTGGGTTCCCCCCCCCTTTTTGTAAAAGGCCCCCGGGCCCCCCCAATTTGGGAAAAAAAGGGGCCCCAAATTTTTCTCCTCGGGGTTTTCCCCCTTTTTTTTTTTTTAATAGGTTCCCCCTTTTCCCCCTTTTTCCTTTTTTGTAGGTTCGGGGGCAAAAAATAACCCTAAAAAATTTTTTCCCCCCCCCCCTTTTTTTTCCCTTTTTCCCCTTTCCCCCAAACTTTTGTTTTTTTTTTTTTTTTTAAGAAAATTTTCCCAAAACCCACCTTTTTTTTTGGGCCCCCAAATTTTTTTGGGGATTTTTTTTTGGGCCTCTTTTTCCCCCCCCCCCTTAAAAAAAAAATTGTTTTTTTCCCCAAACCCCCCGTGGGGTTTTTTTTACCCCCTTTTTGTTGCCCGAAGTTTAAACCCAAATTTAACCCCAAAAAAAAATTTTAAAATTTTTGAACCCCTTTAAAAAGGGTTTTTTTTTTTTTCCCCCCCTCAAATTTCCCCAACAAAACCCCCCCCTTTCAAACCCCCAACTTTAAGTTTAGGAAAGGGGCCCCCCCCCCCTTTCCAAAAATGTTTTTTTTTTTAAACCCAAAAAAAAATAAAACCCTTTTTTGTCCCCCCCCCAAAAGGTCCCCCGTAAAGGAAAAAAACCCGGGGCTAAGAATTTTTAAAAATTTTCCCCAAAGGCCCCCCGGTTTTTTTTTTCCCCCCTTTTCCCCTTTTCCCGTCAACCCGTTAAAAATTTTTTGTTTTTTTTCCCCCCCCACCATGGGTTTGGGGGCCCCCCCCCCCCGGGAAATTTTTTTAAATGGGGTTTTTTTTTTAAAAGGGGAAAAAAATTTTTGAAAACGAATTTTAAAAACCTTTTTTTTCCCCAAAAAATTTTTTGTGCTTTTTTTTTTTTTTTTTTAAAACCGACCCAAAAAAGGGTTTTTCCCCCCCCTCCAAGGAAAAATTATTCCAATTTTTCTTTTTCCCCGTAAAAAATTTAAATTTCCCCGGGAAAACCCCCCCCCCCCTTTTTTTGGGGGGTGGGGGGGAAAAAACCCAAAGGGCCCCCTTTTGTTTTTTCCCCCTTCCAACCCAAATTTTTTATCTCCTTTTTCCCAAAAACCCCAACTGGAAACATAAGGGCCCCCAAAACCCTTTTTCAAATTTTTTTTCCCCAAAAAGAAGTTTTAAAAAAGCAAAAAGGTTAAAAAATTTTTTTTTTTTTGGCTAAGGGGGTTTGGGGCAAGTTCCCCGCAAGGGGGAGGGAAAAAAACCATTTCCCCCTTTTTGGGGGGAATGTTTTTTTTTTTTTTTTCGAAATGAATTTCTTTTTTTCCCCCCCCGCTAAACCCCGGGGCCCCCCCCCGGGGCGTTTTTTTTTTTCCCCCCCCCTTTGAAATGCCCAAAAAGAAAAGCCCCCCCTTTTCCCCGAAAACCCCCCGAAAAGTTTGGGGAAAATTTTCCCTTTTTTTTTAAAAGGGGTTTTTTTGGGCAACAATTTTTCCCGCAAAACAAACCTTTCCAATTCCCTTTTTTTTTTTTGCTTTTTCCCCTTTTTAAAAATTTTTTCCTTTTTTTGAAAATTTTTTGGGGGGAGGGCCCCTTTTCCTGCCCCCAAAAACCAAAACAAACCAAAATTTTTTTCCCAATTTTTTTTAAAGAAAAGAGTGGGGGGGGTTTTTCGCCCTTTTTTCCCTGAAATTTAAACCCCAAAGGAAAAGAAATTAAAAAAAGTTTTTTTTGGGGTTCCCCCCCCCCCCCCCCCTTTTTTTTTAAAACCACTGTTTTTAAGGGGTTTTTTAAAGGCCCATTTGCCCCGCCCAAAAATAACCCCCCAAATTGGGGGGCCCCAAAAAAAAAAATTTTTTTTTTTCCCTCCGGGAGAAAAAAAAAAGGGAGTAAGGGAAAAAAAGGGGGAAAAAGGAAAACCCCTTTGGGGGTTTTGAAAAAATCCCTTTTTAATGGATTGGGAAAAATTGAGGAAAAACCCCCCCCCCCCTTTAAAAAATTTGGGAAAAAACCCAAAAAATTTGGGCCCCCGGGCCCCCCCTTGTTAAAAATTTTTTTTTGGGGGGAAAAAATGCCCCCCTTTTTAAACCTTGTGGTTTTTAGCCAAACCCAACCCCCCCAAATTTTAACCTTTTCCCCATTTAAAAGGGGGGGGGGAAAATGGGGCCCGTGGGGAGGGAAAGGGCCCAAAAAAGTGGGGTTGGGTTTGGAATTTAAAATTTTCCCCCCCCGAATTTTTAAAAAAAACCAAAGTCCCCCCAAAAACAGTAAAAAGGGGGAAAAACTTTTTTTTGGGTTTTTTTTTTTTTCCCCCGGTTTTTTTTAAAAAAGAGCGTTTTTTTTTTTATTTCCCCCTTTAACCCTGAAAAAATTCCCTCATGAAGGGAAAAAGACTGGGCCCCTTTTTTCCTTTTTTGGGTTTTTTTTTTTTTCCTTTTCCGGGGGAAATTTTCCCTTTTTTGGGTTTGGGTTTTTTTTTTTTTTTTTTTTTCCCCCTGGGTTTTTTTTTTTTGTTCCCTGACCCCCCCTTTTTTTTCCCCGGCCCCGGGGGAACCTTTTTTTTTTTGGGGGTTTTGGTTTTTTTTTTTTTTTTTTTTTTTTGCTACTTTGGGGAACCCAAAAAATTTTTCCCCCCAGCCCCCTTGGGGCCCCCCCCCCCTTTTTTCCCCCCTCCCAAGCCAAAATGGGAACGAAAAAAAAGATGGGTTGGGCCCCCCCAAAGGAAAAAAACCCCCCCACCAAAACCCGGGTTTTTTTTAAAAAAATAAGTTTTGTTCCCCTTTTTTTGTGGGGGGCCCAAAACCCCAAAAAGTTTTTAAACCACCCCCAACCCGGGGCCCCCTTTTTAAAAAGGTCCCCCTTTTTTTTGGGTTTTTTTTTTTTTCCCCAAAAAAAAAAACCCCTCCCTCCCCCCCCCCCCCCCCCGGTTTTTTTTCCCAACCCGGTTTTTTTTTTTTCCCTTTTTTTTTTTCTCCAAAAAAAAGATTTCCCCTGGGCCCAAACTAAAGGGGAAACCTTTTTTTTAAAAAAACCCCTTTTCCCCCGGTTTTTTTTAAAATTTCCCCCGGAAAAATTTTTTACCCCCCTTCTTGTCCCCCTTTTTTTTTTTTGTTTTTTTTTTTTCCCCCCCCTTTTTTTTCCCCGAAAACCCCCCAAACCCGGGTTTTCCTTTAAAAGGGGGTTTTTTTTGGGTCAAATGTTAAAAGTGGGGTTTTTGGGGGTTTTTTTTTTCCCCCGGGAAAAGGGGGTTTGGGGGGAAAACCTTTTAAAAGGGAATGTTGGGGGTTCCCCCTGTTTTTTCCCATCAAATTTTTAATACCCGTTTGGTTTTAAAAAAACGGGGGCCCCTTCCCCCCTCGATTTCCCAAACCCTTTTTTTTCCCCCCCGAAAAAGGGGGAAAAACAAATCCCCCGTTTTCCTTTTAAAAAATTTCCCGGTCCCCGGGTTGGGGGTTCCCCTTTTTGAAAAATTCCCCCAAAGATAAAAAAATTTAAACCTGAGTTTGGGGGCGGTTTTTTCCCAAAACCCCTTTATTTTAACGCCCATCAACCAAAATGGGGGAAATTTTTGTAATTTGTGTTCGCAAGTGTTTTTTGATCTGGACCCTTTTATCTCTTGTGTTTTTGAAATAATAAACCATGTAGTGGCCATTTCAAGCTGATGGTACGAACTAGCCCTTGGATTTGTTGGAACATGTTTTTTTGTGTGATGTAAAATGACAGTGGGCATTTTCTATGGTGGGTCCCTTTTCGCGTGAAAACCATAAATTTAATTTTTCCCCTCATCTTATTTTTCTCCTAACATATCATACAATATGACGAGGGTTGGGTAAAGGTTTGTATCGTTTAATCTCTACTATCTCCTTTCATCATCCCTCAGGGGATACCCCTGAAATGAATTTGATAGCTTTCACGTTCTTGTGTAAACTGTGCGTAGGCACTTTTGGCCCATTCTTTTTAAACACCAGACGATGTTTGTGGGTAAACCCCATGAAAAATATAATCGGTTTTTTTTTTTTGTACTCAATAAGTTTTTTTTTTTTTTTTTACAAATGAATTTTTTTTTCCTGAACCCACTTTGGCCCTGAGATGAAAATTGTTTTACTTAAAGAAGAATTTGAAAAAAGTAAAACTAACTTTCCCATGATGGTCCCAAGAAAAATAAATAACAGCATTGACATGGAACAAACATTTTTTTATTTTTTATACATCCATAGCAAAAAAAAAACACTTGAACAAACAATCAGTCCAAAAAATGTAAAACTATGACACACACATCATGAAATCAGTCTTTCTTTTATACCATCATCCATTCCGGCAATATCATGGTAATATCCCCATAGCATTTTAAAAGCCCATGCCCACACTTCGTTCAAACAGTTACCTCCGATTGTCTTAACGCCTGTTTCTGAGATTGAATAATTTCCAAGTACCACGCACAGCCAACAACCAACAGCTCTACGCCAGGATTCCGAATTGGGAGTTTATGTTTTTTTTTTTTTTCCTGTAGTGAAGTATTTTCCCATTTTTTTTGGGCTTCTTCATTTTTCGTCCCTTGCCAAGTACTCTGCCGTAGTAATCTTATTTTTGTAAGGTTGGTCCCAGAGGGATTTCGTTCTCCCAAACTCAAAACCTTTTCTAAGTTTTGTTTGAAAAATCGGGATCTTTGAAAGAAACATGTTTTCACTAGGATTTTGGCCTCGTTTTTTTTTGTTTTTGGAATATTTGCGCTTGCACTGTTTTACACCAAAAAATGTTTAAAACACTTTGCTTCCCACAAGTGGAATAGGTTTTCTGGAGTCAGTAAAAAATGGCACGTATATATCCCCTCTGGGTGGTGGTCCGTTCCGGTGTTTTAATCCCGCCAAATCTGGAAAATACATCGCTTCAATCCAAAAAAACGTTCAGTTCTTCTCCACTGTAATCAATGTTTTTAGGGTCTCAAATGTATATGTACCCACACGTCAGAGATCAGGTTGCGTAGCAGGTTTGTAAATGGCAAAAAAAAATCCGTTGAAAGGACCACCACTTTTATAGCTGATTGGAAGATTTTCCGCCTCCCTCGTACATACATGAAAACATATCCATAAAACTTTTGGTTTTAAAACAAAGGAAATCCTTCATCGTCTGGTGAAATTATTCTTTCTTTTTCCAACGCGCTGTGGGCCCAAGTAAAAAAAAAATAACCTCGTTTGCAAAATGCAGCAGTTTTTTTCTTAATTAGCTTCAAACGAGATGTCCCCCTGTAGGGAAACATCTGTTTTTTTTTATTTTCACTGGTAGAGTGTTTTTCATCGTGAATCTCCCGTATGTTTTCCACCACCGTTTCAGGCTAATGCCAAAACACACACAAGCCCAACTGGTTAAGAGGTCGGTAAACCGAAAAAAAACTTTCCCCTTTATAATTGTTCCACGACCACGCGGCTTTGTATACACCTACGGAAAAGCAACGTCGCTTTGCGTCGGGTCCACTGGATCACTTTGCGATTTTCTATGTCTCTTGATTTCGGGATTTTCATATTGTTGACTTTGTTTGTATTTTTTTTTGCCCATCTTTGTACACAGTTTTGACATAAGCCTTAAATTGACTTTTTTGACTAGCATTGTAATTCCAAAGTGATGCCTTTTTACTTTGCATTTTCCTGAATGTCCGGATAATTCTTTTTCCATCATCGAATATATCCATACCCATAGTTTTTTTTTTTCCCTAAATGCCCCCCAACATTTAACCAATGCTCCCCCCAGTGGTTAACTTCAATCGTCCACCACTTCCCCAAACTGGCTCTCTTCAATTGGAAAAGGTTTTACTGGTCCAGGTTTCCATAGATGTAACCATTACAACTGTCCTGTGTCCCCCCCTCAAAATACAGTAACCCGATCTCCAAGTTTTTTTCCCAAAACCAGCTGGTTAAAGTTTTCAAAGTCCGATGCCAAAGGGACCCTACACAAGGCCAGCTACCCTGGAATTTGGAAGAATGAATGGGGCTTGTGTTTTTGCCTCGGGTTTTCATCCCGATAATTCCCCCACAAACATGAAGTTGTCCATGATCGAAAAAATCTCTCGGCAAAATTGCCAACAGTTGGACATGACGGGTCGGGAGAAATAGGTCCATACCAATAAAAACCGGTTTCAAAACTAGTCAAACCTATCGGTTTTTGGGTTTGAACATATTTTTTTTAGTGCCATTTTTTAAACCCACAAAACAGTTCAACATGGTTTTTTGGCAAACGCTTCTTTTTTCCTTTTTTGTTTTTTCTTTTTTCCACCGTTTTTTCGAGCCAGATACCCCTCTATCTTGAAAGTAATTTTCCTGTTTTTAAAGTGGGGCTTTCCATTCCTTTTCTTTTTTAAACCAATTTAGTGTAAACCACTTTTCTTTTTTGTTTTCAATTTTCCAAAAGTTTATTTTTAATATACCTGTTTTATATCATACCCCCATTTTAACTCCCATGGGTTTCCCAGTTGCCAAGGAATGGGGAAAAGACGTTCCTACCAAATTGGTAATTCCTACCTCAAAGAGCTTATTGGCTTTTTTCCACAAGGGTCACCCAGGTTAACCTGGGTTCTAAACAAATGCGGGTTTTTGTAACCAGAGTTTTTGATTTGCATTTTTCCACACTCTTTCCCTCTCAGCAAAAGGTACGGACCAACAGTGTATAGGTCAATTTTTTTCTTGTTACAGTGAAATAAGGTTTAGGGACTGGTAAGCCCACAGGTGACCTTGGGGTTGGCCAAATTACACGACATTTTGTTGGGAAATCCTTGTAACATTCCAATGTTTTTATATTTTAATCAATCCTTTTGACTTTAGATGTTGGGATGTCCCCGGGGGTATGTTTTTGTACCCTTTTTTTCACGAATGGGATACAGTGACCCAAAATGTCAGCATACTTAAATTTTTTCTTCCTGGGTGGTTTTTTATTCCACTTCCCAAAGGTAAAAATTTTAATGGCAATTGGGTTTTTTCCCCCAAAAACAAAAGCAATCCCCGAGTAAAAAATAGGTTTTTTTGGGAAGGGAAAAGAAAACGGTTTTTCACAGAAAATCTCCTTGTTTTTCTGGTTTCAAAACCCTTTTCATTTCTGATCAAAGTCCCCACCATTCCCCACATTTTTAAATGTGTTTTGTTAACCTTTGTTGAGACCAAGTCCTTTTTCAACCGAAAAAAGTTTTTGTGGCATTTTTAAATAACTTGGGGCCCCCATAGTTTGAAGTGTGTAAAAACCCCTTTCACACTGTCCCCTTCTCCTCCTTGGGTAAAATTTTGGAACATCCGTGTGTGTCCCCCACCCACAACCCCAATGAATTTCGTATTACGGTGGTTTTTCGTCCCTCCTTTTTGTGGAATTCGTCCAACGTATTAATAGGGTTCCAAATTTGTAACTTTCACCTCCATTTTAATGCATGGGCGAATGTGCTTAATTTTCTCCAATGGAAAAGCAGTTTTTGTTTCTAATCCAAAACGAATCCCCTTTTGAATTGGAGTATTCGAGGTTTTGTTTGGATACCCCGGCATCAGAGAATTACAGCCAAGGCTTTTTTGGGGAGGGCATTTGAATTTTTTACGCCCAAGCCTTGGTTTGTTTTGCACAACCTTGAAGCTAGATGGGTTCGTCCTTCCAGAAACGGATCAATAATTGGGTCACTGGGACCAACAGTTTTCTTTTCCTAAACCTCTCCCCCACAACCTCGTCTCAAAGAATGTTCCCCCACACATTGATTTTTGCAGTACTTTTTTGCATTTTCCTTAACTGAAAAAGTGAACACAGCCTTTTGTGCCACTTTTTGCATTGTAACCATTTCAAGAAAAACGCTTCCTCTCCCCTTTTTTCAGGTTTTATGCTGTCCGGGTCTGTAAAAAATGTACGGGGAATAGTCCTCCCCAATGTAGTCCCTTTGGATTCCAAACCCGTGTTTTTGGCATAAATGGAAAACCAATCCCTTTTGCCCATCTTCCAGTATCCACAAAAACGTTGTCGGGAAAATCGGACAAAAGGCAATGTTTGAGAAAACTCAGTGAGTCCGATGAAATCTCACCTTGAATGGGCTTTTCAATCATTAGAATTTTTGCTTCCATTTCAATGATCAATTTTTTTGGTTTGGCTGTAAATCATGTGTCAGTAAGTGCCTCAAAAAATAAAACTGTTGGCATCATATCCTTGTGTGGAGTTTTTGTGGAGCAATCCCACTGTGTGGTAACTTTTGTGGGACCTGGGTTTGAAAACCCCATGTACAAAACAAAATTCTGACAAAGTGTATTTTTTTTGTTACCACGAAAAATATTTTTTTTCCTCTAGGCCCTCCATCCCCACAGCTTTCGCAATTTTCTTGACACGGGTTTTTTTTCATGGATTGACCACATAACAGTCTCCACCAAGCCACGTTGAGCAACACAAAAGTTTGGTATATTTTTCACCCGAAAATCAAGAATCGACCACCACTCCAAAGTCCAAAAGAAGATTGAAAGGTAACAGTCGGTGGACTTCATTTCTTCTGGTTTCTTTGTACGTGGGGAATATAACACTGATGTTTCTGCATCCACAACTTTTCCTTGCAATACTTGCATTTTTTTTAGTGCCAGGACAGAGATGGTTCTTCTTTGTACCCACAACCATTTTGACCACAGGTCCTTGCAATTGCCCATATACACTTTCCACAGAATGTTTTTTTTTTTTTAATTTTTTTTTCCTGGTTTCCCGCTTTTGTGCTGATCAAAAACATTTTTCTGACTAATGAAAATGTTTCTACCACAACAGTGACCAACATGGAAAGAATCCTTCTTTTGGGGCCAATGATGGTCAAGGCGTAAACCACCGACAAAATAATATTCCTTTACACCAGTGAGCTTTCTCTGTTGTTTTATAACCGTAGTTACAGTGTTTTCACAGAAGTAAGCTGCATCCCAGGAAACCAGTGATTGGATGTAATGCAATCATAAATGTTTATTTATATGAAAAAAGTGAGAATCACTTTTGCTTTTTTGTCCTGTTCAGGAGGTGGGTGATTGAAGAAACACCCACGTCCATTTTTTCCTCAAATTGGTGGGCCCACACTTTTTGATCCACATTAGTCTGGATAAAAGGTGGGCTTTGGGAATCTTCCTTGTATTCTTCTATACACCACAAGGCTGATTTTTGGACTAAATGCCCCACACTATCTAAACCAATGTCCCTTTGGGCTTTCTTGGCTTTGAAAAAATTTTTGCAAGATTGGGCTCATCAAATTCCATCCCAATTTCCCCTTTCCCC
>CM037782.1:3798901-3848901 GCA_021229015.1 Solen grandis | reverse complement strand
TAAATTGTCTCATTAGCTTGTCTGTTTTTAAAAAAAAAAAAGTCATTGGCGTCATTGTCATTGTGAAAAACTTTAACCTTGGCCATAACCTTTAGTTAAACCATCTGTCACCAGACTTCATTATATTTGTTCACTATCACAAGGGCTACATTCTCCTCAAGGGCCATTTCTCTTGAATCCATTTGACTTGATTTATATCACCTTTAAAAAAAACAAAACAAAAACCAGACAAGCTTTGGCATCTGCATGCAGTACTCTTATTTTAATTAATAGCTTATGTTTTCATGCAGGCATTAAGCAATTTCAATGTTGTTTATTCTGTAGGGTACGAAGGGAATTCCAGATGATGTTTTGAGAAGTAAATTAGTTCATCTGAAGACACGGAGGCAGACACTTGAGAAGGTTTGTATGAGAGTGTGCATTTCAAACCTGTAGTAACAGACATTTTGTGAATAAAGGACAATGACTTGATTCCTAGCACTGAGTTCCTGGAAATTAACCTCTGAATAGCAATCTCTTTAACATAAAGACCATTTTTCAGTTTCCCGTGAGTGACCTTTGTTCACAAGTTTTATTGTATTTGGGTTGTCTCAATTAAAGCTAGATTTCATATGTGCAGGTAGTTATATGTATAATCATTGGATCACTGAAATTGATATTTATTTGGAAAAAAATATCCATGTCACTTGGCCTTTGTTGACTCCAATTTCTCCTTGCCATTTAGAGTTTCTCCAAATTAAAAGCTATGTTGAAATATTTATAATGCCTTATATATAAAACTACATAATAAACTGCAATGTCTACTTTGATATAGAAAGTAACACTTTGTAATAAATTCACAATTCTGAAAATGTGTTGGTAATTCATTGCCCTCTGATATGACAAGCTATACTATTACTGTAGTGCACATGCTGGTCTTTATTCCAAAGATATGACAAGCTATACTATTACTGTAGTGCACATGCTGGTCTTTATTCCAAAGATATGACAAGCTTTACTATTACTGTAGTGCACATGCTGGTCTTTATTCCAAAGATATGACAAGCTATACTATTACTGTAGTGCACATGCTGGTCTTTATTCCAAAGATATAACAAGCTATACCATTGCTGTAGTGCACATGCTGGTCTTTATTCCAAAGATATGACAAGCTATACTATTACTGTAGTGCACATGCTGGTCTTTATTCCAGAGATATAACAAGCTATACCATTGCTGTAGTGCACATGCTGGTCTTTATTCCAGAGATATAACAAGCTATACCATTGCTGTAGTGCACATGCTGGTCTTTATTCCAGAGATATAGCAAGCTATACCATTACTGTAGTGCACATGCTGGTCTTTATTCCAGAGATATAACAAGCTATACCATTGCTGTAGTGCACATGCTGGTCTTTATTCCAGAGATATGACAAGCTATACCATTACTGTAGTGCACATGCTGGTCTTTATTCCAGAGATATAACAAGCTATACCATTGCTGTAGTGCACATGCTGGTCTTTATTCCAGAGATATAGCAAGCTATACCATTACTGTAGTGCACATGCTGGTCTTTGTTCCAGAGATATAACAAGCTATACCATTGCTGTAGTGCACATGCTGGTCTTTGTTTCAGAACAATGGGCCAATATTCACAGACCTACGAACTCAGTTTGACAATTTTGCCACTGCTCAGGCCCGGGAAAGGCTGAAAGCCTTAAAAAGATCCCCACCAGTAGCTCCAGGTATTGTCAGGGTTACTTTTATTTAGTTAAAAAGAAATTTTATTAAAAATTCAAAAACAAAATTATGAAAAAGGGGAATTTGAGACTGTTTTAAAGATGCAGGGCTCACGCTGTCGGGTGCCAAATGCGACAAAATTATGAAACTGGCGCAAGATTTTTCTAATTGGCGAATGTGTTTGGCGCATACGAAGAAGAAATCAGTAAATTAGTACCGCGGTTATTTAAGTTCCGTAATGAACAAAAATACAGGTCGCTCTACACTGTATACTACTTTACGTAACCAGTCCCTGCTGTGGGATTATCCAATTAACAGGCATTCTAAGGCTTCCTAATTATGCAAAGATGTGGAATACTCGGATGGTATTAGCAGCTTATAACTTGTTTATATTTGTCACACTCTCTGCCGACTTTTGTTTATACCTGCATTTGGAACTGCTATGAAATTGCGCAATCATTACAATGGCGGCCATTTGCGAAAAACATTAGCAATGTTTCATTACTACCATTTCTTTTAAAAGATTTAAATTGATTATTTAGTTTATCTAGATTCCAACTGGTAAATAGCGTAGATGTACCGATGTATATAAATGACTCGATACTAATCGCTAGTGGAGCGAGTCAAAACGTATCCAAACTAAAACGTACCCGATATATAACGTACCCATTTTTTTTTTTTTTTTTTAATTTCACTTGATATTTCCATATAATATTTTTAGTCAGGTAATTATTTATGATTTTGTAGATATTATTTTTTTTAATTAATATTAATATACCTATTCTCTATAAATTTGAACTATTTTGTTTGACAATTGAATGAAATATTTTTTAATAATTTATTTATAAAACTAAATGTCAATTAAATTAATTTAATTTTCATTTAGAATTATATGGCAGTATTTGTATTGTTTTTATTTCCATATATTTTTTTTTATTTCTTTTTTTTTTTATATTTAAATATTATACACCAATTGAATATGTCTTTGACAGTTCAAGTATAGCAAATGCATGTATCAAACCAGTATATAAAGACAATAAAAATTTCCGAAAACATATTGGAGCCACTTGCATTAAATTTGGCTCCAACTTCTTAAATTTGGCTCTAATTTTTTTCATTTGGCGAATGTGTTGGCGCAAACATTTTTAACAGCCAGGGTGAGCCCTGAGATGATATAATTGGAAAATATGAGAACATATTACAAGGCCTTGCTGCAAAACTATGCTACCTACATACAGTTGAGCCTGTGTTTGTGGCCACCTGTATTAAGCGGTTAACCTGTATTTAGCAGTTAATCTGCATTCAGCAGTAAATTTTGATATTACCTAACTAGTACTTTGGTAAATGTTTAACCTTCATTTAGCAGCCATCTCTGTTAAGCTGTCTCTTTCTGTTGTTCCCTTGACTGACTGCTTAAGACAGGTTTGATTGTAAAAATAATGATGCAATGACAATAGTTTCACATCAAGACCTCAATTATTACAAATGTATCACTATCAAATATTATTATTTAACCCTTTCCCTCATATAGACTCATTTTGACGCACTCAGTAGGTACCACATAAAGCCTGATCTGCAGAAAGCCAAACTCAAACCTTACCAAATTTAATTGTAAAATCCTCATTACCAGACCACTGAGGAGCAGCGAACAGCATAAAACCTGATCAGCCTGCGAGTTACTCGCAGGCTGATCTGGTTTTATGCTGTTCGCATAGGTCTTTTCATGGTATCCTTTATGAGGGAAAGGGTTAAAAGTTGTCATAAATAACACCATAAAAAAAAACTCTGCTGCCAGACTCTAATAGTAATATTTATAAATTTGTGACTGCATTTATCTGATGACCATAAAAGTTATTAAGGCTGTATACTATAGCCTTTTGATGGCTAAACCAACAATGTATTTTGTTGTTTCATGAATATTTGCTTTTTCTGTATGGAAAAAAAATATAAACATTTACCTCTCATAAAATTTAATTAAAAAAATTCTTAGAATTTTTATAAATGTTGCTGCAAAGCTGACTTAGGAAAAGAAACTCAATATTGTTTTTCAATGAAACAGGTCGAAGATCTGACACAGCTCAGCCCGGTAGCTCCCAGTCTATCCCCACATCTGGATTAGGCAGCAGTAGTTCACCGATTCGAGGTCCTAGCCCAAAACCCCGTCCCCTCCAGTCCCCCGCCAGGCCCAAAGCACCTCAGCGATCCCAGAGCCCAGTGCAGAGAGAGAGAAGCCCTAGAAGATCTGAAAGCCCACTCCGAAAAACTGGCTCTAGTGTAGATTACACAAGCACACAGTGGGACTCTGATGAATATGAATCTGAATCAGAAGAAGACGAGAAAGTTTTCCAGTCCCGAGGGCCAGTTATGGTAACCCCATCTCGTCCCGGGGCAGCCCCTCCACAGCCCTTTAGACAAACAGGCCCTACTCCACAGACCCGTCAGGCCCAACATCAGCCTTCCCCAGCCCCCAGGGCTCAGCAGCAGGTTAAGACTGTAGTATCCAAACCCTTAAATGACCTAGATGATGACGATGATGATTGGCTTGACTCAGAAAGGTAAGAGCCAAACTTGAATCCTTCCTTCCATATTAAAGCAACTTTCAGATGTCTATTTGTATGCTATGATACATACAATGAACATCTTATAAATTTCAGTGTTAAAAATATTGATATAAGAACATAAAGTTAATTTAGCATATTTTCTTCTTATATTTTATTAAAAAAATTTTTTAAGTCCTATGTGATGAAACAAAAAAAAAAATTTTATATTTTTGTGAACTATTTCAATAAGGGTGATACGAATTTATCCTCAGCTGCAGTATTTTGGTATAAACTTCAGTAATTAGGGAAGATTAGTATTCAGTAACTTCTGTGATATACATGTATCATATATAAATTGTCATTTTAAGGTATTGACATTCTGTTTTTGTTCTTCTGTGTAAAATATAAATATACTGTATAATAAGGTAACCAAAATGCTCTAACATCATTAATAATAAACAATTCTTATTCACAGTGACCTTGACCTTGGCCCCAGTCGACCCAGTGGTGCCATTACAAAACCTCCACAGCCAAAAGGCCAAAAGGTCGCTGAATTGTCGAAATCAATAGAACAACAGCTTGCAGTGAGTATATATATATTAAGATTTAACTTGATTTGATTATATAATTGATGTTACAGGTATATAAATAAATATTTTTTTAATGAAAGACTCAGAGGACTGTCCAGTGTATAAAACAAATGATATTCAGATCATATTATCAAATAGCTGCATTGGGGAACCTAGTTTTCATACTCAAAAGAACACATAGGTTTGTTTGTGATACTGTTTATAACTAGTTTATATATTCATGAAAGAGAAATAATCCCTAACCATGGAGTGTAGAGGGGACTTAAACGTTCACACTGGAAAGGTCCATTCATGTGTCATATTTTGTTTGATTCAGAGCCGAAAAGATACCGCCAAACCAGCGGGTGGGGTAGACACAATGGCCAAGAAAAAGAAAACTGAAGGAGACGTCATGGTAAGATTTTGTCCTGCATTTGTAAGTAAAATGTCTGAATTAAGAAAAGTTCTATCTACTGAGTTGATAAAAGTGTGGTAGATATCAAGTGAACATGGGAAAAAATGAACAGAAAGTAAGCATGAAGGATGGAAAAAAACTGTATGTAGGTGTTTTACAATACTGATAGGAAATTACCACTACATTGAAGTTTCAAGGTATTTCTTATAATGTGGTTGGGCTTCTTTTATCAGTGAATCTATTTTTCTGTCTATTTGAAAGGTAAAGTTAAAATTTGACTTTTTGATATTCAGTGTGATTATATAGTATGTTCTTATAAATTGTTCAGCAAAGATATTTGATCAGAAAACTGAACAATGTATTTTCATACTTAAAGTGCTTTATTTTTACTCAATGAGCAATCAGTTTTAGACCTTGTCTACCTTAATCATTGTCTTCTCCAGGACTTTGATTCAGAGAGTGACTGGGATGTTTCCCCAGTTGAAGACGATGAACCAGTAAAGGCTAGACCCAAGTAAGTTGGTCATCTAGAGGCTTAACTATACAGCTGATCAATAAATTGTAAACATCTTTTTCTCGAAGTCTGTTATAATCTTAGCTATGTAGTAAAATATTTTTGAACAACTCTGGAGTGAATAAAGAGGCATCAGGACTAATAATAATTATTTAAGCAAAATTAGAATTTTAAATATTTCAACAGCTGTCATTTGGTTAGTTGATGGTTTTATTTTGGTGACTCGGTGGACTTGGGGTCTTTCTCCATCTGTTATAATCTGTATGACTGTACAACTTTCAGCTATTGTATTCTCCAAAGCAAAACCTGTCATGTATTTTAACATATAATCACTGACTACACCATTTTTCATCCCTGGCGTCAACATACTAAATTAATAAAAATGGTACTAGTATAGCTTCCTTGCTTGGTGCTCAGCATATAAGGGTAGTTTCAGGGCTATCATTTGCCCAATATCAAAGTAATGCGACTGGGTGTGGTATCATGCCACATGTCTGGGGTGTGACACCATAGTGACATCTCAAGTTGACATAGTCTCCAAATGAATGATATACTGTAGGAACCTCATCAATATTAATATAACTTAAAAACTGCTCACACTCAATAAATGGTCTATGTACATGTAGTACTTTCTTTGATAGTGTGTGTCTTTGTTCAACTATTATAATGTAACAGAAACTTGTGTTTGCATGACAAACTGACTCTTTTATTGTCGTTTTCTTTCAGAGTATCCCAGGGTGCAGCTGGTCGTGGCGGCCATGTTGATGCATCAGTATCGTCCAACACTTACGGCACAAGTCTCTGGGGCTCATCCTCAAAAGGTCAGTCACCACCTCCTTTCTTATATGTCTTTTAGCTTCATTTATAATGCAGTGATATTGCATTGCACCAATAAGCATTTTGATCATTCATACTGGACAGGCAAGTCATCAATCATACATTGTCATATGGTGGTATGCTACTAAAACTATGTACTTTATATCCAGTGTACTAAAAGTTTTAATTTGTTTGTGTATAACTACATGTATATGAACTTCTGTCATCTAGCATTAGTTAATTATACATTAATAATTTCTTAGTTTTCTGCTATCATTAAAATCTAAATGAAATTTGTTGTGCTTGTTGTCATATTGTATAATATTTATCTTTGATGTTATGTAACCAAGATAGACCTTCAGTTGAACTTCTGTAAATTTCAGGGCTCTGCCCATATATATGCATGGTTGCACTGCGTATATGTTACTGTTTAATCAGTGGATCATCTATGCTAGTCTAGAAACATAAATAACGCAATTCCATAGTATGAATTATTCACTTCTGTCAGCTTTGCATAAACATGTACATGTAGTCTCAAGTAATCTATAGGATAGAAACCTTGTATAAGGTATGGTCCAGCTGGTGTTAATTGTTCCATCTTAATGACTGACAGCTGAACTGTTCTAAATACATATAAATATTAAAGTAGATACAGCAGTTTCACTATCAGCTGCCAAGATACGACTTGTCTAAAGTCTAGATCCTATAACACTTTCCCTCATATATACTCATTTTGACGCCCTCAATAGGTATCACGTACAGCCTGATCTGCAGAAAACCACAGTTAAACCTTACCAAATTTAATTACAAAATACTCATTTCCAGACCACTGAGGAGCAGTGAACAGCATAAAACCTGATCAGCCTGCGAGTTACTCGCAGGCTGATCTGGTTTTATGCTGTTCGCATAGGTCTTTTCATGGTTTCCTCTATGAGGGAAAGGGTTAAGCATGAGGTATTCATTCAGTCCTTACTTTTTATTGCAATGGATTCTGGGTAATTTATTGCTGTCATTATCATGAAATGCACACTATTCTAGGATCAAATATGACCATGAACTGATGTGTGTAAGTAACAAGCACATTGTAGTTGGCTTCATAGAAGTGAGAGTCTAGTGCCATCTTAAACAGGAAATAATTGTCTATCTCCAGATTTATACTGTATGAATAAGCCTTGAAAAAAAGGGATTTCCCATTGCCAGTTTTTTTGTGTTTTTTTTTTTTCTATATTTCTTTTTTTTTTTTAGTGGCCAATAATTTTGGGTTGGGGGGATTGAATTTTCACTCCTTTGCACATGTTTTTTGTTTATTTTATTTACTCTTTTTATTTTAATGGAGATATTTTAATGGAGATAGAAATTATTTTGATAAATCAATAATGTTAAACATTTTGAATAGAAATTTAGATTTTGTTTTACAGCTTGTTACAATCTGATATGTAGTTTAACTCAGAGTTGAAGATTTAATATTTGAATAAGCTATCTGGTGCAAATTAATTATATTGGTTTATTTTGTCTGATCATTAATAGTGGCAATAAAAAACAATGCCAGTAACAAATCAATTTTCTATGGTATTTTTTGTAATATAGAAAAGAGAAAAGAAAAGAAAAATCAAGATTATTCAGATAGCTTTCTCAAATACATTTGTAGATTTGAGTATGAAGGCACTTCTGAATGAAAAGACTGAACTCAGAAATTTTACATACATGATACAATATATTTCATGTTCATTGGCATCTTTTGTTTAACATCAGACTTCTAGGATTGGGTTGGATGATTATATACAGCTTCATGTCAATGGTTCCATGTCCTGTCCATGACATCTGTAATATTGATATGTAGATATGCCAAATCCTTGACACTGGCATGTCGTTAACTTAATGTTTACACTCCTTGTCAAAAATGTGCTTGAATAAAAGAAAGAAGAAAATGTTAAAAATGATTTGTGCCTTCATATTAAAATCAAAATTAGAATTATGTGCTTTAGTTTCATAGATTTTTTTTTTTTTGCCAAAGTTTTAAACAAATTTGTGGTGTAGTTTTACATTTTAATAGAACTTTAGTAAATGATGTTTAAATTATGAGCTAACTATTGACAGGCATAAACATTTGCAAAATTTGCTCAGTACTGTATGCTTTCAGGTTTGGCCAGCTTTTTCTAGTCTTTTTTTCCTTTGCCTGGATCTGAAAGCTTAATGTTTTTCTTTTCATCTTATGATTTCATTTTCATTTTGATATCTTTCAAAATCTTATTGAGGTTTCCCTCTAACTCAAAATAAAATTACCAGTATGTTGAAATAAACCTGATGGAAACACCACAATAGAAGAAAAAAAACTCTTGAATGTTAATCATTAAATTCAGGACTAGTATTTATCCCAGTTTCAAATATACAGACATATTGGCCATTCCCATGATTTATTACTTATGCCCAAAATATTTGCTAGAATTGCCATTTTGTCAATAGTTAGCTCAAAGATTGAGATTTTTACTTAGATTTACACAATATAGATTCACTTTATTTTCAATGTTCTTTGTATTGTCAATATAGTGAAGAGAAAAAATTAACTCTTTACCTCATGAATATTCATGTACAAATTTATGACTTGAATACTAACCCCTTACTTCATATAGACTCATTTTGACAAATTGGCACATAGAGCAGGCCTAGGTCAGACAGCTCCTATGTTTACTTATACAATAATGTAGCTCAGATACAACACAATCGACAGAACTAAGAAAAATCCACTGTTTCATATACCTTCAGTTAATTAATATTCATGAAGTCATATATTTGTACATGAATATTCATGAAGTAAAGGGTTAATTTACTGAACTAAAAATGAAATTCAAAAAGATGGAGTATTCTTTAACCAGTAGACTGTAGAATCTTAGCTACAATATTCTATAACCCTTTCCCTCATATAGACTCATTTTGACGCCCTCAATAGGTATCACATAAAGCCTGATCTGCAGAAAACCACAGTTAAACCTTACCAAATTTAATTATAAAATCCTCATTTCCAGACCACTGAGGAGCAGCGAACAGCATAAAACCTGATCAGCCTGCGAGTTACTCGCAGGCTGATCTGGTTTTATGCTGTTCGCATAGGTCTTTTCATGGTTTCCTCTATGAGGGAAAGGGTTAAGCAAACAAAGGATAAACATGAAAAGGATCAAGTTGTATGATCTGGGTTTGCTTTGCTTGTCAAGGCGTCAAACATGTATAATTATATGAGATAAAAAGTTAAGACACAAATTAATAGGAAGAAAAAAGTCAGCATATTTTACATGAAACAAAATATATTTCCTTCCTCCTTCATTTTCATATTTAAGTACTTATGATGTTCAGTCGCTTACTTATATAACACAGCTAATGGCAACCAAGCATTTATCATCAAATTAAAATTTTTCAGACTTGTATGAAACCTAGTCAGTTTAACATTCAACGATTAAGATAGATTTTAATGGTGATTATTTTGTAACTGTTGTATCAATTTTTTGCTGAAAGAAACTTTACTGAGTTACTTGTAAACTGATGATGTTTTATACTGGCTATAAAGGTTATTGCTGTTTGTTTTTTTAACTGTATATGGCAAAACATAATGTTGCAAAATGCAGTCACCAGCCATGACATACTCAAGTCGTAAAAAATGGTACTGGTATAGCTCCCTTGACGCTCAACATATTAGGGTAGTTCCAGGACTGGTTGGCCCAGTGTCAGGATAATGCGACTGGGTGTAGTATCATGCCATATGTCTACGGCATGATACTGCTGTGTGGCAGCACTATATCTGTCTGAAGTAGACATTGTCTCTAAATGACTGAAATACTGTCCGAGGGACTTTAAATCCAATAAACAAACAGAATGCAGTAAAAATTATCACAAATTGAGAAAAAAGTTTTGACAAATAACAACTACTTTTTATGCTTTTAGACTTGATTTATAATAGGTAGCTTTCCCATGCTTGTTTCTAGATTCTTTGTCTGAGTTGTAAAAAGTAAGTATATTAGTCTGCCGCAATATTTTCGTAGATTTGTGAACTGTTTGTTTCATTTCACCATTTTTTTCGTCATTGGGTTGGTACTATATGAACCCCAGGAAACTTACTTGATTTCTTAAATTTGGTAAAATATTGATTGCATTGGAGAAAATAAAAATTAAAATCAAACACAACATAGATGCAATCTGTTGAACAAATTTTGTAAGGAATCATGTTAAGATAACTTCTGCCAACTTTGGTCTCAATTAGTATGACTAAGTAAATATATAAAAAAAAAAAAATAAAAAAAAAATGGGCACGGGGCTGTATTTTATGTGTGTCCTGCTGTAAACAGAGGTGACATAGGGATCACTTTTCCATTGTTTGTCCGTCCATCACACCATCACGCTTCAGCAGGTGACATGTGATCCAAAGAACACTCTTTGTGGTGTTTCAAGATTACAGGGTCATTTACAGTGGAGAGGTGAGAGCAAAACTAGGATAAGTGCTTATGTATACATATACACTTAGCCTAGTTGCACTCTCATCGTTCTATATGATTGGTATTGCAGTGAGGAAGATTTCATCTGCCTATTTAGACAAAGTCCCCATACATTTGAAAAACTGTTTGGGGGATGTTAAACACAAGCAAACACGCAAGAAATTTGCTGGCTGACCATAAAGCTTCTCTGTTCTAATTTTTATATGGTCTTAGAATAGATTCAGTGCCAGTCCTTGAAAAGCAGCTGTTTATTGATAACCTAGAAAAATAATTGTTATATTTTCACTTATTTGATATTGATGAAATGAAACAAACAAGCTGAGACTTTGTGATATTTAAACATAAAAATAAAAACTTGGGTTAAAAGTAGAATAGATTTAGAATGCGCTATTAACACAATGTTAGCATACTACTTTTAATATATCTTTCATACAATCATATTTTAATCAATTTGAAAGTGAATGTTTTATTCCTTGTATTCTTTGTTATGAACAGTAGTAAAAACCATATTGAATTTTTTTTATCAGTTTTCTAAAGACAATTGTATACAACACTTGGCTTAAAATCATTGAAATTTGTTCAAGATTTTATTTTTTGTAAAAAAAAAAAATAGAGAAAGCAAAGGTTCATTAAAAAAAATCTCAGAAATTGTATATCTAAATGTCACATTCTTATATGCTTCATGCTTGTAACTATAAAATATATATACAATCCATGTGTGAATACCCTTATTTTGTTGCATATATTTTCACAATGTTGAATGCCTTGACCAGTCTATAGTACATATATTTTTTTGTATTTTCTTATTTTAATTTTTAATTATTCATTCCTAGCTGAAAGAAACTCCCTCATTTCTATATGTATTTATATTTCTGGGATTTGGTGTTATCATCTTAGCCCTTTCCCTCATATAGGCTCATTTTGACGCACTCAATAGGTACCACATAAAGCCTGATCTGCAGAAAACCACAGTTAAACCTTACCAAATTTAATTATAAAGTCCTCATTTCCAGACCACTGAAGAGCAGCAAACAGCATAAAACCTGATCAGCCTGCGAGTTACTCGCAGGCTGATCTGGTTTTATGCTGTTCGCATAGGTCTTTTCATGGATTCCTCTATGAGGGAAAGGGTTAAAACTTGCCCCTCCTCTTATGTCAAGCGAAGTAACATTTTTCTCTTCCATGAAAAAAAAATGTCTTTTTTTAGTCATTTTCAGAAAAAGGACTGTAAACAATTTATTGTTCAAAGTTATAAGCTTTAAACTTCTATTATCAGCTTATTTAGATATTCCATTTAATTTTGTTGGGGGTATATAATATACTATTTGTGCACACCATATCATTTGCTTTTTTCTTTTGATACACATTTGCATATATACAAACATACGTTGTTTTTTTTATGCCCCCCTTCGAAGAAGAGGGGGTATATTGCTTTGCTCATGTCGGTCGGTCGGTCTGTCCGTATGTCCGTCGGTCCATCGGTCTGTCGGTAGACCAGACCTTGTCCGAGTGATAACTTAAGTTCTATTTGACCTTTAAGTCTTAAACTTCATGTGGTTGTTGCTCATGATTAGTAGATGACCCCTATCGATTTTGGTGTCATTACCTCAAAGGTCAAGGTCACAAGGTCACATGTTGTGTATGTATAATACCAGACCTTGTCCGAGTGATAACTTAAGTTCTATTTGACCTTTAAGTCTCAAACTTCATGTGGTTGTTGCTCATGATTAGTAGATGACCCCTATTGATTTTGGTGTCATTTCCTCAGAGGTCAAGGTCACATGTTGTGTATGTATAATACCAGACCTTGTCCGAGTGATAACTTAAGTTCTATTTGACCTTTAAGTCTCAACTTCTGTGGTTGTTGTCATGATTAGTAGATGACCCCTATTGATTTTGGTGTCATTACCTCAAAGGTCAAGGTCACATGTTGTGTATGTATAATACCAGACCTTGTCCGAGTGATAACTTAAGTTTTATTTGACCTTTAAGTCTCAAACTTCTTGTGGTTGTTGCTCACGATTAGTAGATGACCCCTATCGATTTTGGTGTCATTACCTCAAAGGTCAAGGTCACATGTTGTGTATGTATAATACCAGACCTTGTCCGAGTGATAACTTAAGTTCTATTTAACCTTTAAGTTTCAAACTTCATGTGGTTGTTGCTTATGATTAGTAGATGACCCCTATCAATTTTGGTGTCAATACCTCAAAGGTCAAGGTCACAAGGTTGCATTTGTATATATGTTTGATGACTTGGCCTTGTCCAAATAAAATTTTAGTCCTATTTCAGACTATATGTGGTTGTTCCTTATAATGAGTAGATGACCTCTATTGATTTGGGTGTCAACATCCAAAGGTCAAGTTCACAATGTCACATGTTGATATATTTTCATTATATAAATGTCTTGCCCAAGTGATAACTTCTATTTTATTTTTACTCTGAAGGTCCTAACCTCATGTAGTTGTTGCTTATAAATGTAGAAAACTCTGTTTTCAAATTAATAAGTTGGATTCTTATAAATATTTTGTACGATATAAGCACTGTCTGACTAATAACTCAAAATCTCATTGTGTCTGGTTTTATTTCAGTAAATGTTTAGTTCCACATTTTAGCACATTATATTTTCACTCAAATTTTTGAAGTTTGAGAATTTTTTGTGACAAGCCAACATTATGAAGGCAAACTCCTTGCATGTAATATAGCTATATACATATTATGGCATATGAGGGGGGCATATATGTTTCACAAACATTTCTTGTTCCTCTAAATTTTGCTACTTGCATGCAGCTTTCCCATATTATCCGGCTATTTTTATTTACATGTAGACCGCACCAATATTTCTTTTTTATGCAAATTTATTATGTAGCAAAGATACATTTATTCAATTGCGAGCTTTGAATGGAGATAATACATTCTTAAATTTTGCATTATTCACTCTTACACAGTGTTAGAATGTTATTATTCAGCTCTTCACAGTATAGAATGTTGATTTTCACTTTCACAGTATAGAATGTTGTTAGATATGTTGCATTATTCAGCTCTTTACACAGTGTTAGATATGTTGCATTATTCAGCTCTTACACAGTATAAGATATGTTGCATTATTCAGCTCTTACACAGTATTAGATATGTTGAAATTTTCAGCTCTTTCACAGTATAAGATATGTTGCATTATTCAGCTCTTACACAGTATAGATATGTTGAATTTTCAGCTCTTACACAGTATAAGATATGTTGCATTATTCAGCTCTTACACAGTATTAGATATGTTGCATTATTCAACTCTTACACAGTATTAGATATGTTGCATTATTCAGCTCTTACACAGTATTAGATATGTTGAAATTTTTCAGCTCTTTCACAGTATAAGATATGTTGCATTATTCAGCTCTTACACAGTATTAGAAATGTTGCATTATTCAACTCTTACACAGTATTAGATATGTTGCATTATTCAGAAATGATGGTAGTAAGTGATAGCATGTATTAGATGAATCATTACATATAACATATATTTTGTTATACATGTATTACACACTTTTATATATTCCTTTACTTACAATCCCTAACTGAATGAAATTAGTGTTCAAATATAGCAGTCTTTCAGCCTTTGTTATCAAAATAGAGTCCTTACACCAACAATAGTGTTACTCGTTATCAGTGACTAAGTTCACTTCCTGCATCAAACTATTTATCTTTCAATGAATTAAGCATCATATGCATATGTTTGTCAAATTCCATCCTACAGATAAATCATGTTATACTTCATGTGTCTGTAAAAGGAATCCAGTTATTTGAAAGTGTTACTATAATGTTTGTATTTCTTTTGTTTTGTATTTAGAGAATGGCATATATATTCACATGTTTATCCAAATGATATATTTATTGAAGTATTTTTATAAAGAATGCATCATTTTGCTTGTCCTTTGCACATTCAGTATTCATATATTGGACATGCTCAGTTTCTTTATGATATAATGGGAAAAAAAAGCTGAGTTATTATTTCTATGGTGTCCATAAAAATGTGTTTATTCATAGAAATTTGTGATTGAACTTTATATATATTAGAGATAATTGGAGAACTGCAGAAAGAAACAACACATAATGTTGAATTGTTCATTGTTTCAGGTCCAGGAAGTGCTGCACAAGGGTCCCAAAGACATGGCAGTGCCAGCTCTTTTGTCAGCATTTCTGATATCAGTGATGATGAAGATTTGGATATAGAAAATATTTAGACCTTGCCACTGAGTTTCTGTGATGGTAATGATTTGCTATAGAAAAAGTACTTTGGGTTCACCAGATGCGTGTATAGTACCATATTGTTTGGAAATAAAGTTGACAACTTAGAAACACAATGAAAGTGATCGTTGATTGAAAATGTTACCAATCAAATAGTGAAGATGGTATCCAGAAAGTTTGAAGACAATTGATTTAAAACAAACTTCATCATCTTGGCATGATAGATCTTTTATATTCATACTTTCAACGAAGAAAAAATGTGGTTATAATGTTGTTGTCCTTATGTCTGGTCATAAGTTGGAAGCTAGGCTGGAGTTTTCTACTGATTCAGTCCTTCACATGAAATATGAATCATGGCTGCACTGGCTGAATTCTCACATAAATCTACTCTGACCTTGCCAAATATTGATAAGATAAGCATGATGAACTTCTTATCTGTCATTGAGTGAGGGAAAACTTATGTTCATGTTTGCACATCTTTTCTTAAAGTCAGAGTGGTGTAAATACAATCTAGATCTGTATTTATCAGTATGAATTAAGAATGAATGAATTTATTTTAGCGAAGGATATTTATTTGCTGTATTATTTTGATACGAACGCAAACTTTTATTTTCGCATGCATTACATGTGCACTATGCTTGAACGTGTGATCTGTTATGTGTGAGAGAGCAAGATACATGTACCTGTTAAATATATTTATGTGTGATTGAGAAATGATTCATGCTATTGCGTGATTATTTAAGTGTGAATTCATGCTATTGCGTGATTATTTAAGTGTGAATTTGTTTGTGCTCTGTACAATATTCTGTGATAATATTACTGTCATTTTACTATTGTTGTTTTGTTATTGAATGGCTAATGTATTTTAATCTTAACTTACAATCTAGCTGACAATTGAGTTTCATCACATTTCTTTCTAAAACAATTTAACCTATAACCCAAAACTAACATTTATTTCTCTCATAATTTTGGGGAATTTATTTAACATAAGCTTTAAACAAATTCTGTCAGAGCTTTAAATTTCTTAAATTCCTGTTGAGTAACTGTTACTCAGTTGGCAAAAAGAAGGTTAATATTGACCTCACTGTTTTTTTTTTTACACACTTAAGAGGTATATTAAATTCTATTTTAAAATACATCTGTTTGGAGTTTTTTCTCCTTAACACGCTTTATGGCAAGTCTCTGAAATGTTAGTAATTTCTCTGCTTTGTATTCACTGAATTTATGAAGTAATATTATTTTTTATTGCAAAGGTTGAAGTAGCACTTTTAATTATACCGTCCATGTAGTTGTGTTGTTACAGTAGGAAGTGATACCAAATGAAAACAATTACACATATCATGTTTTGTCATACTTACGTTAATGTTATAAAATGAAAATTACCACAATATTAGAATCTCTATCTATAAGGACGTAAATATTGTTGTTACGAAAAACATATATAAAATGCTACATGTTGCCCTTGTATGTGTGTGTTTTTTTTTTGTTTTTGTTTTTTTGCTTCGCTTCTTTAGTACAAATAATTTTATTGAAATTTATTTATATTGAATGCTGTTTTAGGATGTGGAGATTTTTAAATTTTAAATCATAACATGCATGAAATGAGATAATGCATTTAATGGTCCTTTAACCCTTTCCCTCATAGAGGAAACCATGAAAAGACCTAAGCGAACAACATAAAACCAGATCAGCCTGCGAGTAACTCGCAGACTGATCAGGTTTTATGCTGTTCGCTGCTCCTCAGTGGTCTGGAAATGAGGATTTTGTAATTGAATTTGGTAAGGTTTAACTGTGGTTTTCTGCAGATCAGGCTTAATGTGGTACCTATTGAGTGCGTCAAAATGAGTCTATATGAGGGAAAGGGTTAAAATAATGCTCATTTGGTCTCATAAGTTATCCAAGTCTAAGTTGCATGGTGTCTACAAGCCAATGATAATTGTATACTGACCTTGACAGATCCAGACACCTTATATTTCAGGCATTCTTTATCTGATTGCCCATAATGTATAGTTCTAAATATTTTAGTTTTAATATTTTTGCATTAGCTCAGAATTCATTATAGACATTTGTTTCAGTTTTATTGATTGCAAAGTAGACATTTAATATCTACCATTTGTGTGAATTATTTGAAGTTACACATATCTTCAAAATTAAACATATGCATTTATATCAGCCGTCCTTTAATGTTTATTAATTGATTGAATAATTGCCCAACACATTGTCATGTGTTGTTTTTATTTTTATTTTTATTCAAAGATCAGGGGGCCTCCGTGGCCCAGAGGGTAAAGTCACTGACTTTAACACTCACTCAGCCCCTGATCACATGGGTTCGAATCCCGGCAGGGTCACTCAGATTTTCATGTGAGGAAGCATTCCAGCTGGCTTGCGGTAGGTCGGTGGTTCTACCCGGATGCCTCCGCGCATTCGGGGTCATCCTCCACCTGTAATTAGCTGGACGTCGCTATATGACTGAAATACTGTCGAAGCGACGGTAAACTCAAATAGTCAAGTCAGTCAAAGATCAGTGTTTTTATTTGTACAGCTAGGATTGTGATGACTTCAGTTTATATTGTGGCCATACGCTGTACTAAGAATTAAATCGATATATACACAGTACCTGATTTTTGAAGATATTAATTCACAAGTACTGGCTTGGTTGTCTTTCCATTGCAAATTGTATCATATATACAAAAAGATCTTTAGATTATGTCAACATAACTGGCATTTTTCATTAACTCAAAGTATGACTTTTACTGTATGTATTTTGCCATTAAATGAAATTTAGAAAACAAAAAAAAAACACATTATATAAGTAATAAACAGAAGAAACAACCTGTGTAAGTTAAGTTTTAATTATTTTTTTTATATTCTCATGTTAATTTAATTTCTTAAGTTGTTTTTAGATGTTGTGATACTATTCTTTCATAAATGTGCATGGCTTTATTTAATTTCACTAACATTGTTGTACTGTGTCTTTATGGATTTTGCTTTATTTGTTTCTTATTTGTTTCTTATTAGCCTTTACAGTAATTACATGAACTATAAGGTTGTTGTATACAGTAAAACAGTTTAGCAATAAAGATTGAACAAAAAAGGTAACAAAATGCTAACTTGGTGATATTAAAACTGACCGTTAAATACAGGTTGACCGCTTAATAGAGGTGGCCGCTAATACAGGTTCAACTGTATTCTGTATCAAATAATTTATAATTTAATGCCTTTACCTACATTATCCACATTTAAAATTTGATCTTATGTCTTAAGAAACTGAAATGTTCTTATATTTTCTTCATTCATGAAATACTGAAATAGCATAATCTTAGGAAACAAAGTATGAATTTATCTTTCTTTTTTCTTTTTGTCATATTAAAAGTATTCTTTTCAAAAGTCAGCATTTTTAAGATTTTGTTATGCAAAGATAAATCAAAAAGCAAAGTGTTCCTAGTTACTACACAAATTCACCAAATTTTAAACTGTATAGTTGATTATGAAGATATGTGAAGATTCAAATTAATTAGAATGTATTTTTTTTTATTTTTAGTATGTCTGCTTAGATATAAGATAGAACAAGAATTGTGATATTACACTCCTTGACTATAAAACTTACACAATCTTCACTATATAGAAATAATATTTAAATCTTAACCCTTTCCCTCATAGAGGAAACCATGAAAAGACCTATGCGAACAGCATAAAACCAGATCAGCCTGCGAGTAACTCGCAGGCTGATCAGGTTTTATGCTGTTCGCTGCTCCTCAGTGGTCTGGAAATGAGGATTTTTAATTAAATTTGGTAAGGTTTAACTGTGGTTTTCTGCAGACAAGCTTATTACGTGGGAAATTAATTTAAGGCTTAATATAATGATATTTTATATGAATGAAACAATAATCCTAATCCTTGTGTATTTTCTGTAAGATAAAGAAGATTTTTCTTTACAATACTATAAAATGAATTAAATCTCAGTATGTGAACCGTCCATTTTATACTTACACGTAATAATTTTTAGCATGAGTCTATTGACATGTTTTGTTCCAAGAGCCAGTGACATCAGCAGCAAGCATGATGTTTTACGACAGATTTATTGTCTGCTCTGTTACATATGCTTTTGTCAACACTCACAGTTATACCATTTTTTAAAAGGAATTTTGTGTGTCTTTGTTTGTTATCAATTGTCTGCCTTATTTCTTTTAAATGTGAGTTTTACATATTGATACATTGTTAAAGTTTCCTCCTTACCTTCAGATATTGAGGAATCTTCGATTTTATATTGGAAGAAATATTGTATTTAGGATCGTCATATTTGTTTTAAACTGTTGTTTATGCTTGATAAAAGAGAAGACAGTGTACATATTTTGTAGCAAGGGAAATTTTAAGTACAGGTATAGTTAGCTTGCCATTTGAATAGGGGGTAAGATGAAATAACAATTAGTTTGTTTTAAATAGACAGATCCAAAACTCTCTGAATTTGCATGATAAACAAAGGATGACTGTTAAACTTTCGCATCAATCCAAGATAAAACAATAGTCCACATGGTGATGTTTATTGGTAAGGTCTATTGTTACCTGATTAAATGGTCACCACTTAGATGTGTCCATTACATTGAGGGTTAGAGCAAAACTAGGCTAACTGCATATAAATATATAAGCACTTAGCCTAGTTTCGCTCTCACCCCACGATTAATTTATTGTAGTCTTTCTGTTTTGATTAAATTACATTAAACACTACTTGAATTGTCATATCAGGTTGATAAATAAAAAAAACAGAAGTTGATATATAAGGTAGAGATATTATTTGATTTTTTTTAATTGTTATGTGTTATATTTATGTTGAAACTGTATTACATACAGTGATATTCAAGATATTAAAATTGTTTGGCCATATATGTGTGTATGTATTACCCGTTTTTTAATGGCAAGGTAGTATATTCATCTCCTGTGTATATTCCTTAATATACTTGTAGAGATGGTTTAAACTACAAATGATAGATGTACGTACATGTAGAGGTGTATCTTAGTCATATACACGATATATATTTTAATAAAATTGATGGCAAAATTATTGTTCCTATTTGTAGATATAATCCATTACAATAAGTCCATCGTACCGAGTGGTCGAGTGGTAAGAGCCAGGAGGTTGTGGGTTCGATCCCCGACCGCGACATACCCATGGTGCCGAACATGTATAGATGGTTGTTCCAGGACTGGTTGGCCCGGTGTCAGGATAATGTGACTGAATTTAGTTGAAGGAAAATTGATCTTAGTCGTATTTACATTTTCTTACTACGTAATGTCTGCGAATGTCATATTTGCGCAATAAAGTGTAAAGAAACGTTAACTCATTTTTAGCTCACCTGAGCACAACGTGCTCATGGTGAGCTTTTGTGATCGCCTTTTGTCCGGCGTCCGCCGTCCGTCCGTCCGTGCGTGCGTCTTGCGTCAACTTTTCCTTTAAACAACTTCTCCTCCTAAACCACTGGATGGATTTTGACCAAACTTCACAGGAATCATCCTTATCATGACCTCTATCAAAGTTGTTCAAATTATTTTGATTGGGTGAATAAGTAGGTCACAGGAGCTAAAAATAGATTTTAAAAATGAAAATTTAAAAAATCTTCTTCTCCGAAAGCACGAGGCCTAGCCTTTTGATTTTTGGTATGTAGCATGATCTTATGACTCTCTGCCAAGATTGTACAAATTATGACCCTGGGGTCAAAATTGGCCCCGCCCCAGGGGTCACTTGATTTCACATAGGCTAATATAGGAAAAACTTGAAAAAATCTTCTTCTCCGAAACCACAAGGCCTAGCCTTTTGATTTTTGGTATGTAGCATGATCTTATGACTCTCTACGAAGATTGTTCAAATTATGACCCTGGGGTCAAAATTGGCCCCGCCCCAGGGGTCACTTGATTTAACATAGGCTAACAGAGAAAAAAACTTGAAAAATCTTCTTCTCAGAAACCACAAGGCATAGAGTTAAGATATTTGGTGTGTAGCATTGTCTAGTTGATTTCTACCAAGTTTGTTCAAATCATGACCCTGGGGTCAAAATTGGCCCCGCCCCAGGGGTCACTTGATTTAACATAGGCTAATAGAGAAAAAAACTTGAAAAATCTTCTTCTCAGAAACCACAAGGCCTCGAGTTTAGATATTTGATATGTAGCATGGTCATATGACTCTCTACCAAGATTGTTAAAATTATGAACCTTGGGTCATAATTGGCCCTGCCCCAGGGGTCACTTGATTTAACATAGGCTGATATAGGAAAAAAACTTGAAAAATCTTCTTCTCAGAAACCGCAAGGCATAGAGTTAAGATATTTGGTGTGTAGCATTGTCTAGTTGATCTCTACCAAGTTTGTTCAAATCATGACCCTGGGGTCAAAATTGGCCCTGCCCCAGGGGTCACTTGATTTAACATAGGCTAATATAGGAAAAACTTGAAAAATCTTCTTCTCAGAAACCACAAGGCCTGGGGTTTAGATATTTGGTGTGCAGCATTGTCTAGTAGATCACAACCATGTTTGTTCAAATCATGGCCTTGGGATCAAATTTGGCCCCACCAAGGGGTCACCTGATTTTACATAGGCTAATATAGAAAATACTTGAAAAATCTACTTCTCTGAAACCACAAGGCCTAGCCTTTTGATTTTTAATATGTAGCATGATCTTATGACTCTCTACCAAGATTGTTCAAATTATGACCCTGGGGTCAAAATTAGCCCCGCCCCAGGGGTCACTTGATTTAAAATAGGCTGATATAGGAAAAAAACTTGAAAAATCTTCTTCTCAGACACCACAAAGCATAGAGTTTAGATATTTGGTGTGTAGCATTGTCTAGTCGATTCTTACCAAGTTTGTTCAAATCATGACGCTGGGGTCAAAATTGGCCCCGCTCCAGGGATCACTTGATTTTACATAGACTTATATTGGAAAAAAACCTAGAAAAATCTTCAAGGTCCGGAGTTTATATATTTGGTATGTAACATGGGCTAATGGACTTCTACCAAGTAGAGTGTGGTAGTGTGTAGCATTGTCTAGTCGATTCTTACCAACTTTGTTCAAATCATGACCCTGGGGTCAAAATTGGCTCTGCCCCAGGGGTCACTTGATTTTACATAGCCTAATGATACCAGGTGAGCGATCCAGGGCCATCATGGCCCTCTTGTTTGCATTGTACAATCTAATCACATTTGTGAATAATTATTGATTTACAAGTTACACAGCATACAGGTGAGCCTATCATCATTCCACAGTGAAGTCACAAAAATGGCCGATAGTAGGATAACGCATTGATTAGCAACCACGCAATAAAGGGCGCAGTCAGTATAGCATCGCCATCTGTTGCCATATCGACGTGTACCGTAAATACATAAGGAATGTAAAGAGCGAGTGATGTTCTGCAATGAATAAGCCATACTGGATCAAGGCGGATATAGTTTTGCCTCACTGCAATATAAAAATATATACACCATTTTGCCGTAAATCCAATCGATCCCGGTGGCCGAGTGATATGATTGCGGGTATGATCCCAGGCTGCAATATACTCGTTGAAAAGTTGAAATGGTACTTGTGTAGCTTCCGTGTGGTTGGGGCTCAGCACATAAGGGTAGTGCCCGGTGTCAAGAAAAATGTGATTGGCTCTTGTCGACTCCGTGATATCGCAATGCGACAGCACTACATATTTCCCAGGTAAATAAAATATCTCAAATGAATAAAATACTGTTGGTGAGATGTTAAATGATTTTGGGGAAAAAAAACTTCTATCAACATCGAGTGTGTATCTTGTAGCAATTACTTTTAGACGAACTACACACAATTTAATACGTTTTCTTTTGATCATAAAGAAACATATTACCAGAATTTAACATGCGCTTTAAAGAGAACGTGTGGTAGACACTTTGATTCAAGTTTTTCTACTAATCTCTTTCAAAAAAATATCGGTTGGTTAAATACTAGCAACATCCTAATAAAAAGTTGTTTAAAAGTTGTTCCGAAATATATGATAATGATATGAAAAAGATGATGTTACGATAATAAGCAAATATAACGGTTGTTTACATCAGAACGAAATAAAATACGCTCCAAATTTTATTTTCGAACAAATACAGCAAATTTACATTGATATATCGTTTTATGGCAACTTCTTTGATTTGGCTCTAAGAAGTTCTAATTTTACACGATGGCGTGCATTAAGTGGTTCCGTGCTGCCAAGAAGTTCGAGGTCATGTGTCATATCTTCACCATCGCCATTCATACTACCTGATTCTAGAACCGACATTGCATCTTCAGCTGTGAATGGGAATTCATCCGTTTTCTTTTCCTCTTCATTTACTTCATTTGCTTTTTCTAGGTATTTCTTTTTCATGAGTTGGATATCACTCAAAAGTGAGTCAGACACAGATAATTGAGTCGAACCTGTCGACAAACTGCTTTCCGAATCAGAACCTTTCACCCAATCCTCGTACTCTTGAAAATCTTGTTCAAGTATTTTCTCGATGTCAATAATTCTAAGCAGATCCTCACCAAGTTCCATTTCGAGTATCTTCCGTATATCTCTGAACACTTCTCCGCTTCTTTGACTGTCTTCTTCGGTATGATCATGTCCAATCTCTGAATCTCCATGCATTAGGATCCCATGAAGCTGGTCTCCACTAGGACCTTTCCTTTTACCATCTTCTTGACCAGTATCTGCTCCATTATTGTGGTGATCATGTTCTTTACCGGGTTCATCATCCCCGTGCATCAAAACACCATGTAAGTATTCACCAGCATCCGCTGGACCAGCATTTGTATTAGTTTCTTTAGCATTCTCTTGATCTCCATGTTCCTCGACATGTTCAGCATCACCATGCATCAGGAGACCATGCATAAGTTTGTCGCCATCAATTGGTCCACGCTGTTCTCCGTTTTTAGCTTCATCCGAATCCCAACTATGCTTCCTCACGCCCTCCTCTCCATGCATCGCTTCATGCATATACTCACTAAGGTCCTTCGGACCAGCTTCAGTCTTAATTTCAGGTAAAATATCTGCTTTTTCTTCATGGTGTTGGCCAAGTTCTATATCACCGTGCATCAGAGCGCCGTGAAATAGTTGTTCTGCGTCCATTGGCCCAGCCATTGGTTGCTCTGTGTCAAGTTTGTCCTTAAAGCGGAGGTATTGGTCCTCGGTCTTGTGAGCATCTCCTTGAGAGTCATCCCCATGCATGAGGACACCGTGAAGACAGTCCATTCCCACACATGGTCCTGTAAGTAAATGAGAAAATTTAAATTGGTTAATTTTTAACATAGCTAGAAAATTAGGTATTCTTTGTGTTGTGAGAGTAACTCAAATATGAGTGAAGAAAAGAAAAGAATACAATTAAAAGATAAAAGTCAAATAATATTTGAAGTCATTGTACCAAAATGTTATTGTGTGCAATATAGTAATCTATGATAATATGTGATGGGTTAGCATGCGCGATAAATTCAAATAAATAACCAACGTAGCATTAGGAGTATCCCTTTAGAACAATACTATGCGAGACATACGTATGGATAGAGTGGCTTCATGGCCCAGTGGCTATAATTACTGACTTATTACCACTCAGTCCTTAACGCTTTTGGTTCAGTCTAGTAACCCCCCTTTTTTTTTATTTAAGAATGCCTTCTAGTGTGTTGCTTTACACGAATGGCCTTTGTGTACTCGGATGTTTTCCCGGTAAATATTATATAGATGCATCTATATGAATTACTGTCGCAGCGACGTTATCCTCTAAAACTACATGTTTACCACTTTGTTTTCAACACACAGAAATGTGTGAATAGAATAATATTTTCAAAATTGAAACAAAAACATTTTTACAGAGGTAAAGGCTTGATAGCAGTAGTAGTGTGTATATTCTATGCTGAGTATACGATTTAAGTATCGTAGAACATCATATATTTTTGATCATTTACCCAGTATCTTAGTCATTATGGGAAGAAATTCATTTCATTTTCTTTCAGGTACGGGAATGCTCAGTAAACAATTCCCGTAAAAAGATACGTGAGTAGCTCTGTAGCCATATACATGTACATAATTATATTAAATATAGTAAATTTTTACTTTTGCGGAGAGAACATCCTATCATCATGCCTAATTCTCCAGGTCCCGGTGCGAAAAAAAAAAAGAAAAGAAAGAAAAAAAGACAGGAACAGAGAGAAGATATACCGGGGTATACTAGGTTATCCGAGTCTTGCGATTATCCCAAATCCTCAGGTCCTCAGATAATCGCAATTGTTCTGTGTATCACACACACACACACACACACACACACACACACACACACTTCTAATGCTACTCTTGGAAGTCATTATATACATCAAAGACTTATTAAACAGAGATAGGAAACTCTTTTAAAACTGTGGATTATTGTTTAGCATAAAATTATCTAAAAAGGAAAATTTCCTTTTAAATATCATTTCTCTCATACATGGGATTATTTTCAATTTGATTTTTTTAAATTATGATTTAAATTCAGTCAGTGTAATAGAATAATAACAAATATTACATAGTTCTTTTCAGCAGGTACTTTTCTATTTTACATATAACATTTTAATACTTTACTTTTCATAATAAAAAGATATCATTTTGATGATAATGCGATGTCCTATTGAAATATACTCTTTACTTTCACATACCTTCAATAGAAAAGGAGATATCTGAAACGTGACTTTGCGAGAATTGGACAATTTGTCACGTGCTTTTGTGAGATTTTGACAAGTTGCCATTCTTTATTTAATAAGTCTTGAATACATGTACTTTCAATTGATTATACCGTGTTTGAGCATTAGAGTATAGGGACATGTTCTCAATGTTACAGATACAAAATAGGAGAATTAAGTACTAATAAATAAAATTCTAGATTAAGTGACATTTGACAAACAACTGACACGTATGGATAACTCAAATTCTACTTTTTATGAAATTGTTCAGTTTGATTTTTTTCCACTAAACTAATACTGGTGTACATCCTCTCAGAAAAATGGTAAAAGTATGAATTAAGAATAATGTTCAGTAAAGATCAAAGTAATGATCCCTCGTGGATGGAGGGAGTTATAAAAGTCAACATGAGTAAAATAAATTCACCTCGCAGTAACTTTTGAATGTATACATAAATATTATTTGATAATATAGGTCTATATGTGTTGCAAAGTATCGACACAAATCTTAAGGGAATTGACTCTTGCTGCTTTCAGCAGGACATTTAATGATATTTTCCAATTAAAACGTTTAGAAAAATAAATCAATAGATATATAAATAACAGTACCTTGCTGTTCATCTCCCGGTGGTTTTCCCGAAACTGTCAATATGGAGATCAAAATAATCACACTTTTGAACGTCTTTGTTATCATTCTTTTACTTATGTGATTGTTATATGGTTTTCCAAACCGACTTCCGTAACTTTGTTATTGTTGTTTTCGTACTAGTGATATATATTCCAAAGAAAATTATTTGATTAAAATGCACCTCTGATTGCAGCGATATCAAGTCTTCTTTTAGTATACGAAATATATTTACTATTTACATCAGAAAACCGGTTGAAGAAAAAAGGGGGTGTTACATTTGTTCATATTTATTTTAAAAGTATTTACATATTTTTTTCTATTACAAATTAACGTCACTTTTCACATACATGTATATGTTATTAAAACAGCAACAACAACTGAAGTTAAGAAACATTTGAACATTCATTGCTTGTTTGTTGGAAATTTCAAAGCTTAACTACATCCGTATACCTTTACTATCATCATAGCTTCCGGCTGAATATTTAGAATGTCCCTCGGTTCTTAAATCAATGATGCGCGGGTATGGACCACGTCAATGCATTCAACGTTTCGGCAACAGCTTGTGTTTTTGATAAACACCTTTGTACTGCTTCATACCAGTAGACCGCAGATCCATATCACATTAGTAAGTTGAATTAAAAATGTTGATGATATTGCTCATTGTAATAGTTTATCAACAATGTTGGGTGCCTAGATAGCGTAGTGGTAACGCGCTAATGCGTTCCGCGTTCGATTCCTGATCTCGTATGTAAGAGGGTACAGTAGTCGGCCATCCAGACATCGTGGAGGATTAAAACAAGTTATGATAATTTCGTAATCGATGTAAAATAAAAAAAAAAGTTTTATTAAAAAGATTGGAAAAATAAAATTGAACATAAATTTGATATATGTGAAAGTGAATCAGATTAAGATCAAAATGAAACTATTTTAATGATACATTATCCTAACGACAATGAGATAAAGTCCTATGATCAAGAAACCAAAGATTTAGAAAAATGTGACATTCGTGATAAAATGGACGTTTATATAGTACACAAGAACATGATTTGCAAAGGTATTTTTATTTAGATGTACACTCAGAAAAGAGATGAAAAGAGAAGAGAGATGCAATGCGCTTATTAATTTCATGAAACCATCACTATGTTTCATAAAATTAATATATATATATATATATGGCATAATATAACGCAAAGGCCCATTATATATCATAATGATATAATTTTCATGATAAGGAAAGGATAAAAACAACATATTGTAGACAATCACAAATGTACATAATGTGCAAATATCTGCTGTAAAAACCCCAAAAAACCGCAGTGTAAATGTTGATAAAATTACATCATTTAGTATTGGTGTATGGGTGTTTAATACTCTCATTGTTTACATTTTGCATCGGTGAGAATTCACGAAGACGGTCCTTTTTCGGAAGTCATCTTAATTTGAAAAACTGTCCCCGATTCATAAATTTTCACTGCTACGTCATTAATTTTGTACTCTCGATCCGTTTACGGGAATAGACGGGAAAAAAATGACGAGGATATGCGGAATAGGTAAATCAGATACTTTTGTAAACAATTGAGAATCTTTAGTAAAAAAATATATTATTTTTCATTCATGCATTGTAGTAATATTGCTGTTAACAATATGTAAAGACTGCATCTTTTAACAAATCTGTCACACACATTTTGCAATAAACAATAAAAAAAAAAAAAAAAAAAAAAAAAAAAAATCAGAAAAACGCATTAACAACAACAACAAAAATCCACGTGCTTTTCAAGGACCAAGAAAAATCAATCTGTCATATTTTGCATATAATGAAATAATGAAGTGATAATAACAAGGACAAGTATATGTGATCACTTATTTTGAAAGGAACTAGTTTAAAAAAAAAATCAACAAGCATTTAACTGAAATGATAAAACCAGTAACGCAATTTGAATGTTGATCTATAATACAAGCTAAAACTTAAATTAGGATGTGAAATAGGGGAAAAACAAAATGTATCGATAGTAAACGGAAATGTTACTTAATATGAGTTTTTTGTTTACCTTTAACAAATACACATCGGATAAAAAACAAATATAGTTTTATGATAGTTTTGCTCTTATCAAGGGATCGGTAGTCATATTTTAATTTTTTTTTCAAATAAAGTAGAATTCCGCTTGTCCGAGGAGCGGTTTTTGAATATCTAATTCGACATTTTTGAATAGTCCCTGTGAAGACAAACAGTCAGATACAGATGGAAATACTCTCAAATTCCGAACCTTGCGATTTTTTCGAACATTTCACCCACTCACTCCTCAGACTAGCCTGGTTCCCTGTCGCAATTCAACGTAGTGTCAGGGGCAGTTAATCCATACAAGACTATGCCTGACCCGATAACGTAGTGTCAGGGGCTGGTAATCCTTACCAGACTATGCCTGACCCGATAACGTAGTGTCAGGGGCAGCTTATCCATACCAGACTATGCCTGACCCGATAACGTAGTGTCAGGGGCAGGTAATCCATACCAGACTATGCCTGACCCGATAACGTAGTGTCAGGGGCAGGTAATCCATACCAGACTATGCCTGACCCGATAACGTAGTGTCAGGGGCAGGTAATCCATACTAGACTATGCCTGACCCGATAACGTAGTGTCAGAGGCTGGTAATCCATACCAGACTATGCCTGACCCGATAACGTAGTGTCAGGGGCAGCTTATCCATACCAGACTATGCCTGACCCGATAATGCAGTGTCAGGGGCAGGTAATCCATACAAGACTATGCCCGACCCAATAACGTAGTGTCAGGGGCAGGTAATCCATACAAGACTATGCCCGACCCAATAACGTAGTGTCAGGGGCTTGTAATCTATACAAGACTATGCCTGACCCAATAACGTAGTGTCAGGGGAAGCTAATCCTTACAAGACTATGCCTGACCCGATAACGTAGTGTTAGGGGCAGCTAATCCATACTAGACTATGCCCGACCCAATAACGTAGTGTCAGGGGCTGGTAATCCATACTAGACTATGCCTGACCCGATAACGCAGTGTCAGGGGCTGGTTATCCTTACCAGACTATGCCTGACCCGATAACGTAGTGTCAGAGGCAGCTTATCCATACCAGACTATGCCTGACCCGATAATGTAGTGTCAGGGGCAGGTAATCCATACAAGACTATGCCCGACCCAATAACGTAGTGTCAGGGGCTTGTAATCTATACAAGACTATGCCTGACCCAATAACGCAGTGTCAGGGGCAGCTAATCCTTACCATACTATGCCTGACTCGATAACGTAGTGTCAGGGGCAGGTAATCCATACAAGACTATGCCTGACCCGATAACGTAGTGTTAGGGGCAGCTAATCCATACAAGACTATGCCCGACCCAATAACGTAGTGTCAGGGGCTGGTAATCCATACAAGACTATGCCTGACCCAATAACGTAGTGTCAGGGGTTGATAATCCATACAAGACTATGCCTGACCCGATAACATAGTGTTAGGGGCAGCTAATCCATACAAGACTATGCCTGACCCGATAACGTAGTGTCAGGGGCAGCTAATCCATACAAGACTATGCCCGACCCGATAACGTAGTGTCAGGGGTTGGTAATCCATACAAGACTATGCCTGACCCGATAACGTAGTGTCAGGGGCTGGTTGTCCATACAAGACTATCGTCGGACGTGAAATCTAACTATATCTCAATATTAACACCTTCTATTACTCCATATTGATACAAAACTACCTTATCTTAATCAAAGATGTTCATACATGTAATTATGAAAAGTAACTTTTACTTTTTATTTTGCGTTGTTTACAACGGAAAATATCATAACCGATTTTACATATTTTACATGAGGAAAATGCACAACAATCTTCTGTGTATTGTATTTATAATTTTATAAAAGAAGGTGTCAAGGCACATAACGAACGATAACTCTGCAAAGACGCACAGGAAAAATATCAATAAATACTATGAATGAAATTGTGTGACGTGCTATATGAAATGGCGCGCTATACATGAATTCAGCAATTCTCATATCGTCCTTACTTAATCTAAAAGGTATTTCAATGAAATATGTTCGGCCCTCACATTAAAATTATATATCAGCTACAAGATCCATTTGATGTGGAAAATCAATAAAACATTTCCAAATTTCAAGCCACTTGACTTAATCCTTTACTTTTTCAGATTATGCTTAACACATTATTAGGACTTTCAGTTCTTTGATTTACAAACAGATTTATATACAATATCTACTTCAGAAAAAAAAGTTTGTCTGTGAATTCCGAAGATATGAATTGAGCGCGTGCTAAATGATAGTTAATAGCAGAAATAATAAAACAGCAAAACCTTCACTTGATCTACAAACAGACAATGAAACCACGTGCTAACGAATTAGTCCTCTAAACATTAAACTACGTATTAAAGACCGGTAGTTATTGATGAGACGCGCATAACTGAAAACTGTTAATATTTTAAATGAGGAGAAACCTGAACAAATATTGTTTGATTAAAATATTTAAATTTACTGTTCTATAAAATGAGACAAAGTCTTAAATAATAGTAAACAAATATTAAAAAGAAAAACATTTTCTTTTCACGAATGAGAGTGAAATCAACAAATAATCAAAATACTTCTTAATCTAGTTCAGATGATTGTGTTTTGAATACTATCATATTGACCACCTTACCTCATTTTAAAGAGATTAGATTTTAAAATCATTCTTTCTTTACTTAACTTTATCAACATAATTTTAAGTAATGTTTAATACATTCGTTTAGAAGTGTGTCCGGCATTTTTCCCCTTGAGTATAAATTGACTTGTAGTCAAAAAAGTGTTCCTTAACTTTTAAAAAATATCAATAATCCAAATAGTATAACTTAAAAAATAATATTAATGTAAACAATCAACTTCAAACAGCAAAATAATTTTATTCTTAGAGGGTATCTTCCGGTCATCTTGACTCCAGGTCAAGTTTTCCATGTATCTGACTATCACACGTAGCAACTATGGTTTACTTTTTGCACAATCTATAATTCGGAAGGGTCCTCAAAACTAGCCGCCGGATTGGTTGCAGACGTATCAAACTCTGAAAAAGGTATATTATAAAAGGTACATTATATTCATAGAAAATGGTGATACAGCAAAGCAATCAGAAGAAAAATCCCATATTTCTGGGTTACTTATATGTATTACTTTAATATCGTGATATTGAATACTGTCTTAATTATTAAACTGAGCGAAAGTTAGAATATGTGAATTATAAAGTCAATCCCTTTAATTTTTTGTAGTATGCATGTAAAATTTCAGGTAAATGAAATCTTATTAAAAAAGCCGGTAAGCTAGATTATTTAATTTATTGGTCTCTGGCAAATTAAACAAAATTGGATAAGGAAAAGTGGTCCTTAGTATCGATCCTCTCAATACCTTTAATACTTTATGGGTTTGACAGAAATAATTTTAATAGAAAAGCAAAAATGGGAAAAAAATTTCTTCTATCCTTCCCATGGTAAGATGTTCACCATACAAGTAAGTAGTAGAGATTAAGCAAGGTAGAGTTATTGTTCCTGGTAAGTAAAGTTTGACCATTGTATAAAGTATAAATTCAATCCCTAAAGTACTTTCTGAGTTGTGGAATACAGATGCGACTAGATACACTATAGTCATTTAAGACTCTAACAAGAAAAGTTTAAAAACAAAATGCTTCAATAGACGGCTTACATTAAACATATTGCCCTCTCTCATTTCTACTGTTTTGACCTTATAACCAAACCTGTCTATGCACAGGACCCTCATATAAGAAAAATCGACCTCTCTATATATAATTAAAAATATAAAAACTAGAATTAAAAAAAATTCTGAATATATAACAAAAGAATATAAAAAAATTAGTATTTCAAAAAAAAAAAAAAAAAAAAGGTCTCAGACTAGACTTGTCGCTTCGACAGTATTTCAGTCATATAGCGACGTCCAGCTTATTACAGGTGAAGGAAAACCCCGAATGCATGGAGGCATCCGGGTAGAACCAACGACCTACCGCAAGACAGTTTGAAGGCTACCTCACATGAAAATCCGAATGACCCGGCCGGGATTCGAACCCACGGTGAGGGACTGGGTGAGTGTTAAAAATGGTCTCAGCTGGACTAGAACTCACGACCCCTGCAATACATTTTCAAAGTTCAATACTATTAAAAAGGTTTTTAAAAAAAATGAACACTGAATTATAAACTTCTTCTTTTACAATTTTATTTGCACAAAATTGTGATTATACCCAATGCTTTAAAACCAATCTAACTATTATCAAAACTGCAATGTTGACTTCTACAACCAGTAATACTATTTTTCAACGCGAATTTACTTTACTGACTTTAGAAGATTTCGCTGCTAAAACATTAAAAGCTGTGACTGTTTGCTAAACTACGACAAAGTTATATTAGTGCATGAACTAAGAACCCTCATTATACTATATTTTATATATTTGATACTTAAAACATTAATGTAAGTAACCTATTTCATCATAAAAACTAAAACTTTTTTTTTTAACTTTTTTAAGTGGTAAAAAAGCAACAGCAAAAGATCAATTCCCTTTAACGCCTGTGAAATGTGTTATGAATTTCTCACGTTTTTGTACGAAGTTTGTTTGTTGTTTGTTGGGTTTAACGTCCCGCCGACAGTATTATCAATGTTCATACTGAAATTTCAGTTTTAATGGTTAAACTCGGTAAAAAGTTTCTAAAACTGTTCTAAAGAAGTTATAAAAAGTGACCATAATTTTTAGAATATACCCAGAAAACATCAAATCGTGAACCTTTACTTTATATGATACTTTATCATCTGTATACCTAATTTTCCTGTTCTTTTTCGGCGATGTATCCTGTATACAATAAATGATATGATTGCAAAACCGACAACCACACCAACTGTTATAGCAATCAGGATAGTGATACGAATGTCCATGTCCGAACTATCTTCATTTTCGAATTCGTTATCTTCATCTGTATAAACGTTCACATCAGCAGTAATGTTGAAGCCCGTGGCCACTGTTATTGGAATGATGTTGGAAACTTCTCCCCTATTGCCCTCTTCATCAATAGCAACAATGGCCAAGAATGTGGTCCTAGTAAATGCCTCTTTGGCGCTTACAGACACCGTGAAAGATTCAGGTTCGCCAGCAGCTTTTGGTACAACGGATTCGTTATAAAAGTAAAGAATGTTTGCTTCTGTGAAGTTATCATTCAATAGTTGGATGTCCATAGAAATACGGAATTCATAAGAGGATGCTGGAAAGGTACAATATATAATTTAAGGACTATTATTGATCTAAATTAATAATAATTCTTAAAAGAGACGAAACAGAAATGTATGTTCTGCTGAGCTGCTTCTATACTTAAAGCAACTTTGTTTTTATCTGCTTTTATTTTTAACCCAGTCTACCAAATATATTGTTGTTTGAAGAGCAAATGTCTACGTCCACGCGAGGGTTTAATGTCGATGCAAGAAAACCTAATAGATGCAAGGCACATCGATGAAGAGTTTACAATTTTCTGAAATGATGAATTGACGAAAACCGCAAACTTAGAGCGAGCGTGTATTGTACACGTATATTCTAAAATCTCGCTCAAATTTTACAGACGGTGTCTAATATAGAAACATAGTTATATAGTAATGTATCTCAAAAACATATAGAATCAAAAGTTTACCTGGATATTTTATATTAATTTCTAACTTACCTTAAGCGCATCCTATATTCATGTATATCTAGATAAAAATAAAGAAGCCAAGTAACCTTTTCCATAAGACATATCATCGCCTGTTGCAGTCCAAATAATTGTATAGTTTCTTTTCTCTCCTACGGAATTAGCTCGACTTGTTATATTCATAGCATCAAGGTCAGTTATTCGTCCTGGTGGTGTGACATCCTTGCTCTGGTGGACGTAGTTGAGTATTGTAAGTTCTCCTGGGAGCGATACTCGTTGAAATATCCCGACCTCTTCCTTTGAGTTTTTATCTGCAATTTTAACAACTTTTATTGTAAGCCTTGTTGCATATACAATTTACAACGGCATCTGTGGATCAACAATAAGTATTTTTGATCTTCCATAAAGTGTATGATAATCACTCGCATACATATACTTTATCAAACTAATGTGCCTTTCTTGAAAGCATTCAAACAAAAATATACGTCAGCATTGGAGTTGCCGCTTCAAAAAGAAGTATCATTGAATATTGCCAAGAACTGTGTAACATAAAGAGACATAAGCATGAAACTCTTATCAACAGCAAAACGATTTCATATTTGGAAACAATAAGTTGTCTTATAGTATAATAATATACATATAATAAAATAACATATGTGATTATCTTATTTCCATATTCTAATAGAAACAGTCACATTAAATTTTGTGTTATATAATTCTTTCACAAAGGAAGTGCTTAAACCAGTAAAATGTATTCAGACCACACCTGAAGTGAGTTCTGGTGCTAGATGAAGTCCTTTAGTAGTCAAGAAAGTAGATCCATCCGATTTTGCGGATACTTTGATACCAACTCGGCCGTCTCCCAGACATTTTGGCAAAATATATGCTGAGTAAGTGCCATCATTTGCTTCATCATCCGGATCTAGGAAATCAATCTGTTAAGTTGTATTTTATTTAATATACATAATGTGAGTAAATGTTTTTAGATATGCTTAATTTAATAGCATTTTAGATCATTTTAGATTGTGGTGAAAATCAAAACATAAGTCTGTTGTAAATGTAGAGAAAGATACACTTAAATACTCGTGATTGTGAAATCATTCATTTTCGTGGATCACTTATTTCGTCGATTTCATAGAGGGTTTTATCCACAAATATTATTCCCCACGAAAACTTGTCTCTCATGTAACCTCGTTTTCCAGCACAAAGATCCACGAATAAATGTACCCACGAAATTCCTCTAGACATATAATCAACGAAATTTAATGTCAACGAAAATTAATGATTTTACAATACTTGTTACAGATGGTTAAGGCATTCGAAAAATACACACTGAATAAACATTAAGTTGTATTAACATATTTATGCAATAGTTTCTTTTTTTCTGTTTTGCTAACTATAAAATATTTTGAAAATTAAGATGTGTACAGTTATCTAAAATGGCCTGTATCAAATACCATTTTCGTCTATGCATATATGCACGATTAAATTGAAATGAAAGTTTTTCGTATCAAAAACATTCATGCAATGCACGAAAAATCAATCGTGTTATTTCGCCTTTCTCCGTGATCTTCTCGGTTTTCTCAGAGAATCGCTAATGACGTCGAAGTGACGAGAACTATGCAATGACGAAAACTAATTCAGTGCGCTGTCAATAGCGTTAAAAATAATTCAGTATAGAGCCTCAATAAATTATACCCAGGCCATTGTCGGGTAGCTGTATGTTGCACGATTGCGATACGGCCTCTACTAGACCAGTTATGTTTGCACCCGCCACAGGAACACCCCTTTTGGTCACGTCTGCGTATATTTTTGGCAGCTTGTTCTGGGAAAGGTCAACAGTTCCAGATGAGAGTCGAGATGCTAATCTCACAGGGTCTTTTAAATTTGACAGGGGGAAGGAATCCACATAGTATTCTAGACGCGTCATCACAGCTAATGTTACTTTCACGTTGTACTTTCCGGGCTGTAGAACAAAAACAACACTTTTTACGTATTGAGGTAAAAAAGCAATCAAAAAAATCTAAATGTAATAAATTCGGTTGCAAGTTCTTATTCGAATACATTGTATTATTAATTTTAGGGGAATACTGCTTAAATATTATATGACTTTTTTGTCGTGTGAAATATCAAATACATATATGACATGTAAATTTGAAAGAAAAAAAAATACATACAAATACATATACCTTATTATTGTCTGGGATATATAAAGTCAGTCTTTTTGTACCGGAAGCCTCTTTATTCTGTGTGTAATTGTGTGGACCATACACGAATATTTCTATAGTTGTGTCAACTCCCGTAAGCACGCTAACTTTGGTGTCTCGACCGACACCATCATCGATATCAAATGTAAAGTTTGTGACCTTAGAGGAGAGTTTGGTTTCGGAAATCAGCTAAAAAGAATCAGAAACGTACTTTCCTATATATATGACAGAAGACTCGGTATGATATAATTTCTACTACATTAGCCCAGTTTTCTACGTTTGCTTGATTACTACTTAAGTATTACTGATAATTGTTAATACATATGTGTTCATCGTAAAAAGGCAATTCTATACAACAAATCTTTAGGCAAAGTTTGAATATAACTTGGTTGACATTGTATAACATACTGAACAGTTAACGATTAGATAACTGGGTAACCTTAAATAAACTTGTGCTTGTTATAAAAGGAATGAAAAAAGTATACCAATAAACTTGACGAGGAGGGAGAAGATACTCTTCCTGTAATAATCTGTGAGAATACAGCCGCAAGTCCAATAAATGATTGTTCTGTCCAGTAGAACGACTTCCCGCCTGTCTTTTCAGCAATATAATCCAGAGTTGGTTGTGCTGTCTGATTAACAGACACTGTGTGTACTACAACACCTGCATCATATGCCATTTGAACTGATTCCTCTAAGTATCCACGATTATTTAGTCCGTCTGAGATTACAATAATATCTGACTTTCTTGGGTCCGCAAGCTTCATTCTGAGATTCTAAGCACGGAAGAGAATATGTTGGTCAATGTAAATAAGGTATACCTAAATTTTATCTTTTTCTTTTAAATTTTCAATCAAATGATTAATACCTATCTACAAAATACTTTCAGAACTGTATAGAAAACATGAACCAGTTTGTCCTAGTTTCGAAACACTTCACTTGATTTGCGATTGCTTTTACGATTTAAGATGCGTCTTAATGAATTATTAAACAATTCAAAATACATAAACAAAGATTGAACAGTTAATGAAAAATCGTTCTGCACTTTCTTTGATAAACCAGAAATGCTACGTATAGCTATTTTTGTATATTCTGCAGTTTTCTACTCAATTCGTAACTTTTGATCTTACTCACCAAGTAAAGTACCGACTTCGAAAGTGCAAAAAAATTGATATAAAACAATGAAAAATAAATAGTAACACATTAACTGATTTATGCATAAAAAGTGGACTTTTTTCCACAAACTTCCCCTTTAAACCCGAGTGCTGCATAGTTTTACAATTTTTCCATTAAACTTCTTTTCAATACAGACGACGTGACTATCGCGCATTTCCAGGCGTTTTATGGTAAAAGAATCTAGCGCACCTATAAGAACGTACGATAAAAGGAGAGTTTACGTGTAAATATCAGAACACTAATATGTAGAACTTCAAACAGCACGTTGCTTATCTGATTCAAAATATACGTACATCTATTCCCTGTTCTATTCCACACCCGATGCAAGTGGATCCACCTGTGCTGGTTGGAAGCTTGGCCACAAGCAGATCTCTGTCAGCTTGTGACGTTATGGTGGTTAATGGCTGTGCTGTATCTGCTGACGTAGAAAACGTCACGATTGCCATGGAACTATTTAGCTGGACTATGACTTGGATGATGTAGCTTGAAGCTTGGTGTAATTTATCTAGCCGTTCTCCCTTAAATGATACATTTGATTTTTGTTTTAATCATTATCATAAAACACTTAAGACGGCATGAGCGGATCAGTAACCCATGCTGCTTACATGGTATGCATGTCATAACAGAGGCAGCGTATACTTGTAGTTTGGCCATAGTGAAGAAGATTTCAACAAAGGATGGGCGTGTTTTTACATAGGCCATCTATAACCTTAATCTTATATGGTTTACTTAATACCAGGGTCGATTTACTAGACAACTTGTTTATATTAAATTATATGATCTTATATTGCCAGATGTTAGATGATCTCCTCAATATCATTTTAAATAAAAGAAAAGTCAAACTTTTTTAACTCAATTCGTCATGTATGTTTTAGCGCGTAAAGTTATGAAGATTCTTTTTAATATAAGGACATAATCGTGGAAACTTTTTTGAAATTGATATACTCGTACCTTCATACTTCCTGATACGTCCAAAACCAGCACCCTGTAGGAAAACGATTCATGGACCAATGTGAATGTCGGTGTGGTGTCTGTTAATTTGTTTTGTGGCGGGTTGGTACCTAAACAAGAACCAATTTGGTATTAGAATACATTGCCCAAAATGTCTTTATTAAACTTTCACCAGGCATTGTATATTTTTACTTAAACTTTGCCAAATAATTATATTTTTATGTTTATGCTTTTATTTGAATCAAAATGCACGTTGTATTACTAGTACATGTATATATTCAATATAATTTGAGAACGTATATTTGAATTAAACAAAACCTACACGAACTTTCCAGAAGAGGATTTTTTCAAACTTTTATCACCGGGTTATGAAATGTTATTTCTCTATATGAACACAACGACTTATATTTATAAATGATAAGTATGTAAAACTATAATCAGAAGTTGATATATCACATTTATTAATTGTTAAATTGTAAAATGAAATAACCCCTACCCCCTCTATTTTGATATTCGTTACGGGTATCATTCAAAACGGTTAAGATGTGTTAAAATGTATTTGAACAAATACGGTGTTATGAAAAAATTCAAACACTTGTATGGTTCATTCATTTGTAAAAGAAAACAGCAAATTATAATCAGTTTTCCGCGGAAGCGGCGTACGCCCCCCCCCCCCCCAAAGTCGACCAAGGTGGGGTTTTTATGCGTTTATCCACATTTTTTAAAAAATTGTATGTGGCAATTAGAGTCAGTCAATTTGATCAAAATCGAAGTGTCATTTTCAATTTGTTTTTTACTTAAGTTTTCTCGTATCAGTTTCATTTTCGCTGGTTTGGCACCTTTCCGCCATTTAAACAAGCAGTATCAGTCGATACATTGAAACTTGCCCGGTCCACCGAAGCGGAAAAGGCTGGATCCATTCAGTTATACCTGTCTTAGACATATTTGAGATGTTTATTTTTTTTCAACAAGTGGGAAAGAAAAGAAAATGATTGCCTTTGCTTTAAAATGTATTCTCAGATGTAGCACTAGTAAATTACCTGATTATCATGCGTGCCCATTATAAATCGGATAAATGAGTTTTTAACACATTATTGACGCCATCAATTTTCGTTTTTAGGCAGCGAAAGTGTTTATAAAGTGTATAAATGCAAGAGAAGCAAAAATATGCATTTTTGAAAAAAAGAAAAAAGAGAAATAAATGTCAATGGAATACAAATGAACAGCTTTTTGAAGTTGTGGATTTGTTTATTACCAATTTTGTCTGAACAAGCAATGAGAGGGATGTCGGATTTGTTATATATCTTTTAACGTTTAAATTTTGATATACATGCATCAACAAAACTAGTTATTTGACAGAATGATTACACCTATTCTAACATATTGTTCAGAGATGAGGTCAGTATATGAAATTGATGAAATTAAACGTATACATATAACATATTGGAAATTTATTTTAGTAAAATCACAATCCCCCAATACAGCCGTTTTTGGAGAAAAAGGAAGATTTTCATTATCTACAATATGTAAAGAACGCGCATTAAATTATATATACATTTTTTAAGATAAGGGAAAAATTAAGATTTGCTAATGTTTAAAATACTAAATAGTCAAGCCAAAAAACAAAAAAAAAAACAAAAAAAACTGGGTCTTTGCAATGCAATTGCTTTTAGAAAACTTAGGTTTAGAAAAATATTATATAATTCTGACGTAGATACTGACTACATACCAATGATTAAAACAAAGTTTGAACAGAAATGGCATGAATGAATAAATAATAGTCCAAAACTTGAAACTAACTTTAAATACTTAACAGAGTTTAGATTTGAAGTCTGTTTTGAAATAATAAAAAAAATGATTATCAAACATTGAGGTAGGGAGATACGATGGAACAAATAGAAAAATGAATTATGTGCTTGTAACTCATCTATGATTGAATCTGGATATCATTTCTTGCTTGTGTGTCCAAAATGTAGATGTATAAGACTCAAATACCTAAAAAATACTTTCGATAAGTATACGTTAAAACTTAATGATATTAAAAGTGTTTAAAACCATTAATGCATCAAAGGACTAAAAATAATTTAAGATGATTGTAAAAATGTAAGTATCATGTAACTTGAATAATATCAATATCAGTTCATAAATAAAGTATGTATAATGATATATACATAGTATAAATGTTTTGCCCATAATATGATGACTGATTTACCGTTACAATATACACATGAGCCATGAATTGTACTCATATAATTTTGTGATTTTATTGTTCGTGCATTATCAATTCATTGTAATTATTGATGTATTTGCCAAAGACAGCCGAGCTGTCGACTTTGAAAATAAACTATTTGAGTTGAGATTAGTTGAATTAAGCCAGTATTTACTGATTATTTTGTGTGGAACTATTTAATGATTTAGTAATTTCTAGTTATATGTTGTAAAAATATTTTAATAGTCATGCAACAAAAAAAAAATTATTCCGGTAGAATAACTGTTTTCTCCGTTAAATCAATATACGTGTGTTTATATATATATTGTATTAAACATTATATATTTTATTAATACAATGTAAGTAGCAGTAAGTTGCTGGATTTACGCCCCCCCCCAACTCAAAATTCTGGATCCGCGCCTGAATTATACAGAAATTTGTTATGCCATCGCCTAATTTGATGTGACCTTTTATATGGAATTTTAATCTGTGTGTGAGCGGGAAAGAAACGAAAATCTAAATATTACATGGTACTTAATAAGTTTAGAATTAGTGATTGTGAACAAATTTGTTGATGATTTGTAAGAGCATAAAAACACATTTCAGAATCTGTATAATGCGTCCCACACTTTGGGTGAAAAAACAACAACAACACAACAACAACAGCGGAATAATGATTATAATGAGTATAGTTTATGATTTTAGTATCCTTACTGTATTTAATTCTTTATGGTTTGAAGAAACTTAATGCATTTCGTATTTTCTTGTAAAATAATACTATCTTTACTGTCTCTTTATACTGTATTTGGCGATGACATTTACTTTTCTACACGTAGAATGGAAGGAAGTGATACTGATTTAGTATAAAAGTATTTTTATTATGTCTGTGTAAATGTGTCTATGAATTATAATGATGAATTATATAATTACCTAAGTATATACAACTGATTAAAATGCCGTTGTTATTTTGCTTATTTTTGTCGTATGGTGACACATTTATGACAATGTACCGGTTACTCACCGTTCAAGAAATCTGTGTGCTCTCGCATCCACTCCCATGCACTTTTTCGTCCACATTTCTGGTTGTGTATATTATTTGCTAACCTGTTATGCTGCATTTCCATGGGAACAGAGGAATCGTTAGCTTTATCACAGAATTTTTTCAGCTGTGAAAGAAAAAACTCTCAATTAACATCAATGATTGAATTACAATCGAGTTACAGGTAACAGAAATAATAATTCATAGCTTAGGATGACTAATTCACGATTAGTACATTCCTAACAAACGAATATCGAAGATGAAAAAAAGAAAGCGGACAGAACGAACCTGCATGTATAATTATGTATAAAAAAATAATAGTAAGCAGTAACTACTTTGACAATACACCTAGTTGCGAAAGAAAGTTTGTGTCGAAGTTATCCCTTTTTATCATACATTTTTTCTTTCCGAATATATGACTGTATGTCCAATATGGTGAGCATTTGATAATTTGATAATTACCATTATTGTAGTTATTGTATATACATGTCTTACCAAAAATATGAAATTCGAAAAAAATAAATAAATAGAGGCAATACAATACAGACACCTTTCTGATATAAGAATGGCCCATCAAAGATGCTGAAGCATGCTGTTCAATATCGGGACAAAAATTGCAATCCTTTGAAAACTCTATTGACTTAGTGTTGCATTTCGGGTCTGGCTGACAATTTGGCCCAATTCCAATCGATCCTTTAATTGAAGCTGTACATCTGGTGATGAAAGATGTTTAAAAAGATAAGTGTTTAAGAATGAAGTAAAGAAAACGGAAGGCAATGACCAAAGCTAATCGTACAGAACATTATAAGCTTTCAATTTAATATGTAAATTCAGTTTATTACTTTGTTTATAAATCCAATATTCTTTTACTTATTTCGCTCCCTCCTAATTCTATACGAAAGCCTAAAAAATCCGGTATCCGTACCGAAAACGCATGCAAGCCATCAAGGATGAAATTACGTAAAACATCTATCCGAATTGTAGGAAAAGTGAACACACCAAAGATATTAAAATAAGATGGTTGTTAAAGTATTTTGATGGCAAAAGGTGTCATTTACGATTACGTTAAACGATGTGAAGAAAAAAAGTACAGTACAATGAAAGTAATTCTTAGGAAGCGGTAATAAGTTAATGTCTTACGTAATAGGTTTCCATTCGCCTTCGTCCGGATAAAATTGTTGTTTTACAAGACCATTACCATAATCTCTGTATTGTGTGGGATACTCGTCATACAACCCCCATCGGAAATGGCCCCATTCGTGAACAATGACGTTTGCTGTATAAAAGAACAGCAATATACACAAATATTACGGTTTGCTTTGTTATATAACTGGAATGAAACTAAAAGCGATAGCCGTTTGAGCTTAATTGAATTCTGAAATGAATGTCATTGTTTGATGCGCATATTTAAGAGAAGTAGTGTTATTTACAAACCATGTATGCCATATTCGGTGAATCCTGTCGAATTCAGAAACTCGGGTGAAAGGGACATAACTCTTCCCCCTTTACCACATTCATGTAGTCCAGTTACATGCGGGGCTTTGATGGCAGATTTTCCTATCTTTACATACTGAGGAAGCCACGTGATGGTTGGAGAAATAGTGTAGGTACTGTGCGGGGACCATGTTGAAGGGATAACAATTCTGATGTCGCCAAAGTATACGCGGTTGTTTGTTGCCTCAAACAGCAGGTTGGAAGCTTCAGTAAACGCTTCCTACAATAAAAATATTTATTTATTTATATTTATTTATTTCAAATATACTAAGCAAGCAGTTTGATATATCTGTAAAAGAAACATCTGATAAAAAGCACCCTATATTAATTGCAAGGGCACCAGCACGGCGTCACCATAAGCCCACGTGGTGATTTTTCTAAAGTTGTTGGCAAAAATGTCAAAAGCTAATTTGCGTTTATACTAACACATATACTTGTGAATTGCTGCAGTAATTGTTATACCCAGCTTTGTTATAGAATCTATTGGTAGTAAGAATAGCTTGTCAATTCATGTTTTTATATACATTTATTGCAAAAAATATAACATCGGTTAAGAATACAGGTGATATGTAATTATAAGGATTTAATTACATATTTTGATGTCTCAACACAAACAACAACAACAACAACAACACCAGTAGTAAAATCAATTCCAAACAAAAAGTCACCGTTGCGTGTCACATGAGCGCGTTGAGTGAAACCATAATAAAATACGTGATTTATTAAAAAAATATCATTCTTACCGAATAAGAAATAATAGTTAAAGTCACACTTGTAAGCGTCATTTTTCTGAGGCCATGTCTGTAGTCGAAATGATCTTTATTTTAGTGACATACTTGATTCATATGAAAGGAAAACATAACGGGTCAGCCAAATTGAATATATTTCAAGGACCTTATGCCCTTGTGGTAGATAATGATTTCATTACAGTACTAAAACAATTGCAAAATCATAATTAAATCAAAATAATATGAAAATATTATAAACTGATATCTGCCTAACAAGGTACTTGTGTACATATATTTTATGTATTTGTTTATAATATCATTGATTGAAGGAGAAAGATACAAGAGGTTCTCAACGTTAACAGCACAGGAAAGCGACGTAGCTGTAAAGTACATTGTATCACATTTCTGACATCCAAACATTTTGGTTACGATTTCGACCAAATATGTATATTGTTTGCACAAACATTTGAATATTTTATTCCTCAGACTTCTCCACAGATGGAGAGAGAGAGGGAAAAGTTGTTGCTTTTTTACTAAATATTTTTTACTAAATATGCTAACAAAAGACACCACTGGATCAAAGTAGTGTTGTATTTTTGGAGATAGGGTTCCTACTACCTTTTGACAACATATTTCAAACTATATAAATTTAGTGTTAGAGAAGTTCGGAGGGAAGTAGACAGCTGAATGGAAGTGTGACTTACTGTATATTAACTGTTGTACGAGTAAAAAAGTGAATTAGACTTTCTTCTTTGTTACCTAAATAAAACCCCTCCACCCCACCTTCAGAAAAAAAACGTAAAACTGGTGGCAGCGGTGGAATGAAATACCCACCAACCTAGAGAAAATTTAAAGTTTCTGAGGATATTTCATTATTAAAAACGGCAATCTTTATTCTAAATATTGACAATATTTTCCTCTTTTACCAAGTTTTGCGGACTAAATACAACTTTTTAACGACAATGTTTGATATTGGCTGCCTGATATTATTGTTAGTTTGCACTCATACCGTGCAAAATGTTTCGTTACTTGCTACCTGTCATCGACAATAACCTGCATGCAAAAACAACCTAGGTTAAACCGCTATTTAAATATCATTAACACTTAAATAACAAACACAATGCCCCTAAATCCACATGTGTCATTTAAATATGCATGTTTTGTTGTCGTGTTGGAGTTAAATGTCGCTGCGAATTTGAGTCATATAGTATATAAAGGGCGAAGGAGGACCCCGAAAGCTTTAGTGGCTCCACCTGTATTTGATTTTATAGTGAAACACCTTTGAACTTGCCTAAAGTTTGTTTGCTTTCGATGCCACAATACCTAACGACAAGACCTTAAGCAGAGATCAGAGGTGAGATTTTTGTGGCAAGTGCTCTACACGATCTAATGGCAGTAATTGTAATCATTATCAATAAAAATCAATTGTAAACGAGGATTTTTTATGCAGATATAATATTACATTCGTTACCCAGACGTAACATATTATATTCATATTCATCATATTCATTAGCACCTTGATGTATGAAAACATAGTGATAAGAGAAGTTACCGAAGTTAGGGCGAGAACAATTAGGCCCCGCACATATTAATCTACTTTATCATATAATTACTAATGGAGATTTAATTCATCCTTTATGCACTGTTTATCATTTATGCGAAAATCATGGTTTGGAAAAATATTAAACTGAATGAATACGTTTCATGTATTTTCTGAAGTTCAGTAAGAAAGTCTTACCCGTATTCTATCGATGAGTTTCAGGTCCTCAGGAACAGAGTCTTGAATCACTATGTAGATGTCCTCATATCGCCCGTTCTTGACGATTATACCAGAACAGCAGCCAAGAACAGAAAGGAATAGTAAAATATGTCTATAACTCACCATCTTAAAAATGAACAGATTTCTAAGAAACGTCAAAAATAGTTAAAATCGTCAATCTTGACTATTTGAGTTTACCGTCACTTCGAAAGTATTTCAGTCGTATAACGACGTCCAGCTAATTACAGGTGGAGGAAGACCCCGAATGTACGGAGGCATCCGGGTGGAACCACCGACCTACTTAAATTCGTCAGCTTGATTATTTTTCTTCTCGTAAACATCTAAAAATAAATTTTACAACAACAGTCCAATTTTTTTTCCCGATATCCAATCGTGCATGCTTTTGAAGAATAAAGAAATGCACTGTAACCCGAGCAAGTATAATGTGAAAATGTCCTTGAAATTCAGAAAGTAGCACGACATTAGGACATGCATGTAAGCTAAGAGTGCAAACACAGTAGTTGGGTATGATGTAGTGCATAAATAAATACAATATCTGAAGAATCAAAAGGTATCCATGTGTGTTTTTTTTTTCAAATATAATAAGGCTGATATTTGAGAACACAAGTTGACTAAATAACTGTTTGCCCGGGTAGTTAAATCCCGAACTGCTGTTTGTTAGAGTAGGACATTCGAACTCTCCACGTGTAAAATTAGCTGAATCTAGTCGTTAAATTAAAATACTGCCCGAAAGGCTAAATAAGACATAAGAAAATGATGCCGCGTTTCCGTGGTAACATATTCGACTGTGGATCCGAAGGTTGTGGGTATACATTTTTCATGACCTTCCCAGGCACAAAGTAATGGTCCATCCCACTCAACGTAAAATAATAAATTTTAAACGATAATACATTCGTTACAATATGAATCATAGCAAATACTTTCGGTAGAAATCGTCGCTGCTTGTTTGTTGGGTTTAATGTCTCATTGACAGTATTTCAGTCACTTGGAGACATATAAAGTTACGTCACATTGCAGTAATACACCGTATACATGTGACATAATACCACATCCAGCCACATTATCCTGACAACTGGCCAACTAGTCTTGGAACGACACTTTAATATAAGCTGAATGCCAAATAGGGAGCTACCATAACCAATTGCAACGACTCTGATATGTTGCGGCACCTCCCGATCCTGACGCCGAGGCTCTAACCTCACGACAACTGGGGACAATTGTCGCCTGTAAACATTAGAAACATTTCCTATTTAGCCATAGGTAAATAAGGTAAACAGTATCAGATGAGTAGCGATGGCTATCAATCCAGTATACGGTATTTCCTGGAATTTTCAGCGCCGAAAGCTTGTAACAGTGGGTTTGATTGGTTGTTACTAAATGATATGGCAACCATATCATTTAGAAACAACCAATCAAACCCACTTTTACAAGCTGTCGATGAAGCCCACAATGCTAATTACACCAAATATAATTCTTGAATCAATTTGAAAAAGTCCTATGTTTTCAATAAATATATCACGGATTGTGGGGAGTAGTGGTAGGACGCTCATTTCGGGATCGAGAGATTTTGAGGTCGTGTCCTGCTTGGGACACTACTAATTTCCCGTTAATTAATTTGCGCATATGTATACAATTCTTAAAGTTTGACCTTACTTTTAAAGTAAACAAATCATGGCATAACACATAGAAATGGTATCTTAGTTTTACTCTGTTTACATTTTACATATAGGAAAGTTTAGTCGTATTTAAGTTTAGCCATTATACTGCTGGTGTTAGGAGAAATGCGAAATAATGTTGTTTAAAGTAGACGAATCATACTCAGTTAAATATAATTGATTGAATTTTAGGACGAAAAAGTAATTGAATATAAAATAGCATCTGCTAGATTTCATAAGTTAACGGAAATGTGAGAAAGTGAATCTCATCTAATCGGTTAACGTGGAAAACTAGCTATTTTATGTCAGGCAAGGGCGTAGAGAGTTAAGCGTTTCATAGTATATCAACTCAGACCAGAGATTCAATTCATTGTATAATATTAGTCATGGTTTCAAGTACATCGATTAAAAAGCACAGGGGCTAATCAATATGCAATATTATATACTAAGAAATGTTAACCTAGTAATGTTTAAATTCTTTGAATGTTTGCTATCACTCGATGAATTTAAACATTACTAGGTAAACATTAACTGTAATGTAATCATGTCAGTTTTTCATCAAAAATCATAGTTTCACTCAGTCTCTTAAAAAATTCATATACATCGTAACTAACTAACTAACTAACTAATTAACTACCCCCCCCCCCTTCCCCAACCTATAATCCTGCATCCGACTCTGTTACGATATAACAATGTATACATATACACGCAAATGTCTAGGTTAAAATTTGAATGGTCACAACCGGTTTGTAACTGCTGCCCTGCAGACGTCGTTCGATTTTTCGAAAGGTAGAGCAACGATGAGTTTTAAAATCTGACAGGTGTCGCGTAATTTGCTTTTTACTCGCATGGTCACAAATCAATCAGGCGCTTTTCGCAGACTGACATTGGGAACAAGTAGTGAATGGCACCGGCGGAGACGTGGCGATCGCTTGGTTGCTGTTTACATTTAAATATAAGTTTAAAGTTAAAATAGTGTTCAAATTCATCATCAAATAAACAGAAAAGGGTATTTGGTAGTATTAACCATGTAATTAAAACACCACCTACGGCTCGATTTCATGAAGATAACAAATGCAAGTATAACTTCGAAAAGCGAAAAGAACGAAAATCTTTTTATGCTGGCCAGCATTAAAAGATTATATATTTTGCGCGAAGTCGGCTCGGTATTTCCGAACGTATCCGATTACACACTTACATTTCCGTGACCGAGTCGAAACAAACATGGCGGACGACAATCCGAAACGAAAACGCGGAAAACCATTTTACACTGAAAAAACACGAACGAAAGGATTGCTAAAGAACAAGTTAGACTCGCAAAGGACTTATGAAGTGAGAAATTGAGATAGATGTCGTTCAAAGAGGAGCTCGGTAGGGACGGATAGCGAATTTGCGACTTTTTTGATCGACAAGTTTGTACAGTACAGTATTGAAGGCTGCTCGCCAAACTTTGCACTTATCCAGTTTTTGATTAAATCTGTAAAATTGCCTAGGCCCATTGCTAACAGATAAGTTTCTTATTAACATATTGTAGAAAAACAGAACTTCTGCAGTATCTTATGATCCTTTTTTAACCAATGAAGTAAGATGTATAAATGTGTTGAGAGAGAGAGAGAGAAAGAGGGTAGGGAGAGAGATTAGGTGTTGACAGTGAACATTGTTGGCACATTTGACAATCAAATCAAAGCATTGAGAGAGAGAGGAGAGAGAGAGAGAGAGAGAGAGAGAGAAAGAACGGGGGGGGGGAGATATGGTGTTGACAGTGACCATTGTTGGCTTAATTGAAAGTCAAATCAAAGCATAGAGCAGTGCAAATTATTTTAATAAGCACAATACTGTGATCAGTGTCTACTTCGTTTTTATGCTTGTTTGCTAATTTTACTTAATAGGGAGATGAAAAATGACGTCAGGAATTTAAGCATGCGTCATCAGAGGGAAACAACATGGTATGATTATATATATATATATATACATCAGAGGGAAACAACATGGTATGATTATATATATATATATATATATATATATATATAAACTCTTGTTTACCTATGTATCTATAATTACTCAAGAGTTTATTTGTTTTAATTGTATACTTTAAAGTATTAAATCCCATCATTTTAGTATTGCATTGGTATATTACCTTGATGGGAAAAATATGAAAAAAAATGTTGAGGTGTTGAAAGCAGAGAAGATTCTCCTTTATTGTTATTTAAAATGTGAAAAATAAATGCTATTCTGACACAAGAGATTATATCACTATGTTCCAAATCAGAACTGTTCTTGAAATATTGCTGTGGTAGATTCTTTTCATTTTTTTTTCGGGGAAACAGTTAACAAGCTCTCCAAAAGGAGAGATTGTGTATGCCAAACTCAAAAGCAGCTTTCATCGCCCTTTTAGGTTAGTAGCAAGTCATGAACCGTAACACTAAATAGATGAAATTTTGCAATAAAGCTGCTGAATATG
>CM037782.1:3748801-3798801 GCA_021229015.1 Solen grandis | reverse complement strand
TATGTGGTTATTTGTATACACCTAGATCCTTGTATAAAGGAATAAGTCTGGACCCGAAGACGGGTTATAATATTATTATTATTATATTATACACTTACTATAAACACAGCATACTTGATTCATACATTCATTAACTTCTCTAGATCTAACAGTGTAGTCTGTGAAGGTTTCATGCATTGATGCTGGCCACGCCAGTAGGTGGGACTTATCAGGAGTAGCACCACTAGTCACTACATCCCATCTACCTTTAAATAGAATAGCATTATCATGACAATAAATAAGACATATGGTATAAACGTTGCATGAAAAGTCTTACAGAATAAATCAACACATAAACCTCTCGTATACATACATGACAGATATGTATGACCTACGATATAATTTAAGTAAACTGGTATGCGCTAATTCCTCCTGTTCTCTTGCGGAGCTTTTTCATTGATAAAAACAACACTTTTGTGTGAATTCACATGAATAACAGATTTATAGTCACTGACCAAGTGTCAAATTACTTGCAATATACTAGCACATCAATTAAACAATTTAAATGGTTCAGACAGTGTCCAATGCTGACATTAATAAATGTTAATTTCAACTAGTGCTGATAACTCCGTGATCTTATCTGGATAAAGTCAGACCATTTTGTCGTGGAATTCGGAACTCACGCTGAAGGGGTTAGAACACTGGTTTCGGTTTCAACCGTAGATTGTTTTTTTTTTCTGCTTTGCACTTGGATCGCTAGACAGCCTAAACACATTTATTATCAAATCAGGCATTATTATGACCTGAGCACACACTTTGATATTTCTCACTGTTCAGTCCAGCAAATAAGCCCAAGAAAAGTGCTCATTTTGAGCAGTGCGGTACCGTTAGACTCTCTCCCATTACCTGTCATTCAAAACCAATTTATGACCCCCTCTTCTCAGCAAGTGGTCCCCAGGGAGTAATGTTACTGGGGTTGGGAGATGGGAAGTAGGTTCAACTCTGGCTCAAGATGCTCATCTTATGTTATTTTTAAACAGCTATGGGTTGCTCTGCAAGTATAGACTTTGGTTTTAAAATACAGACAGTCATCATTTAATTGTAGGGTATATTATGCATATCACTTTTGTAAGTAAGTGTATTTGTATGATGGCTAACTCATATATGAGTAAAAGTTAGTACTAAGTAAGAGCTGTAATCAGCTCAATCTGAGGTTTTTAGCTCACCTGAGCATAGCTCAGGGTGAGCTTTTGGGATACTTGATTGTCCGTCGTCCGTCGTCCGTCAACAATTTTGATGTTTACACAATAGAGGCCACAACTTTGATCCAATCTTCCTCAAACTTGGTCAGAATGTTTGTCTTGATGATATCTTGAACCCTTTCGAAAATGGGTCAGGTTGGATCAAAAAGTAGGTCAGTAGGTCAAATCTTAGAAAAATCTTGTTTACACACTAGAGGCCACAATTTTGATCCAATCTTCCTCAAACTTGGTCAGAATGTTTGTCTTGATGATATCTTGAACCCTTTCGAAAACGGGTCAGGTTGGATAAAAAAGTAGGTCAGAAGGTCAAATCTTAGACAAATCTTGTTTACACACTAGAGGCCACAATTTTGATCCAATCTTCCTCAAACTTGGTCAGAATGTTTGTCTTGATGATATTTTGAACTCTTTCGATAATGGGTCAGGTTGGATCCAAAAGTAGATCAGTAGGTCAAATCTTAGAAAAATCTTGTTTACACATTAGAGGCCACCATTTTGATCCAATCTTCCTCAAACTTGGTCAGAAAGTTTGTCTTGATGATATCTTGAACCCTTTCGAAAATGGGTCAGGTTGGATCAAAAAGTAGGTCAGTAGGTCAAATCTTAGACAAATCTTGTTTACACACTAGAGGCTACAATTTTAATCCAATCTTCCTTAAACTTGGTCAGAATGTTTGTCTTGATGATATCTCAAACCAGTTCGAAAATGGGCCGGGCCGGACCGAAAAGTAGGTCAATAGGTCAAATCTTAGAAAAATCTTGTTTACACACTAAAGGCCACAGTTTGGATGCAATCTTCCTCAAACTTGGTCAGATTGTTTGTCATGATGATATTTTTGTGGATGGGGTCAGAAAATTCCTGAACATTGTTTCACCTCATCATCTTAATTCTAAAGCAATCTGTTTTGTACAGGCAATGAATGAATGTACATGACTTATCTTCATTATAACGAATACATTTCATATGATATACAATGTTAAGAGAAACAAGTTTGTCAGACTGGAGATTGACTGAAGAGAGAGAGGGGGGTGGGGATGCAGAGAGAGAGGTGCAAAAAGACAGACAAGAGAGAGAGAGAGAAAGAAGGGGGGGGGCAAAAAAGAAAGATTATAATGTGGAGATAATGCAGGTAGATAAATTAATATGATTAAGCTTATGATCTGTGTCCCAATATACATAACGTATTTGTATCATTTAAGATGGTGCATTGGTTAATGCGCTAGAAGAAACTGTAATAATGTATTCACAAATATAAAAAGGTACAATTCCATGAATGTCAAACAACAAGAGGGTCAGTCAATCAATTAGACTTCAGGATAGCTCACATGACTGGAATGAATGAAGATTTATAAATTGAATTATTTTTATTGCAACTAAGATAATAAGAAGAGTGTGAATACAAATATATGCAACCATTTGTAAATGTTAACTTGTTAATATAAAAATAAACCACATATATATAACACAGGGGAAATTATTCAATATGATCTGATAATGTGACTCGTTCATGATTAACTTGTCCTCATGAGAACATTTAGCATTAAAGACAAAAAGTACATATGTGTTGAATGACCTCATGGTAATTATGAATATTAACTTGCAATGTTCTTGGTTGTTATACAATATCATTTTATGTTTAACAAATTTTAACTCTATCATCATAGGTGAACATTAATGAACTTTAGTCCTTCCTTTTTTATGAATATGGTATCTTTATGCAGAGAATTACATCATGCATGCATTTCAATGGGTTTGAAAGCTTTCATACATTTAGATACATTTATATTTTTCCAATAATGATGTGGACATTGTCTCAAATCATTTTGGGATTTCCTTAATAAGTTAAAATTCTTTTTACCTAAGTGAAAGCTGATTAAAAATGTATGATCTCATTATTATGTCTCATGTCTCAACATCAAAACATGATGACATCAAAACTTGTTGAATAAGATCCTGTTCGAAAGTTAAGTATACTTAAAGGCACAGTAGATTGCAAAGGTAAGCGGTGTTCAACAAAACATGAGAATAAAATTATAAAGCATGTGATACATAAATCCATGACATTGTTCATACACTTATGGCTCAGGAAAAGAAACGTGTTATGCCAAATAAAATATTTTTCTTACATTTTCAAGTACAGGCATTATGCAGTAACAACAGACAGCCTGCATATTAGTACAGCTTGTCTTGCAATGGCTGACAAAGGACTTTAAAATGGACAATTCAAACAAGAGTATTCTTTGGAACATGTATATCATGTGTCACCTGCTGAAGCATGACAAAAAGTGTGACGGACAAGCGTGACAAATAAAATTGTGTCTGACAGACAGACGGAGACACTGACAATGGAAAAGTGATCCCTATGTGTCACACAGGTGACACAATATAATAAAATCATTCCTTTTTGTTGCTCAGCATAAGATTGATTTACTTTTTTATTTTATGTAAATAAACTTCTAGAGGCATATCTTCCTTCCAACACTTTATAGAAATCATTCTTTTAAATGTACATGCACAAGTTAATACTTTGTTACCATTTAAGACACTACAATCCCAACAAATATACGCACTGTCGTATAATTTAAATACAATACTGAATTACTGGTACAAATCTGTGTGTTCCTTTCTTTTTCTTGATAATTATAGGGTCATACATTTCATTATTTTGAAATGTTTTGGTTTAATCTAGACTAAATATTTTATTGGTAAATAAAAACAGTCAAAATTCTTTTTGCACAAGTAGTTTTTGTTCAGATTATTTTGTTTTTGATTTTGGAGTTGAAGTTAAAAACTTTTTCCTATTAGCTCAACGTTGAGGTGTTTCCTCAAGGTTTCGTTTTTTTCTTTCAGACTTATTAACAGGCAGTTCAGGCAGGTCTTTAAAACATTCAAAATGACTATCCTCACCAAAGTCATATTCTATTTTTCCTGACGAGTTTTTGATCAGACAGCTGCATGACTGAATGTCTGGTAACATTGCATCATGTTGTCCAAGAGTTTGTATGTAACCAAGTACAACCTGAACAAGACTAGACAATCTTTCAATAGCAGATTGTGGGGGCAATCAACGCTTTGGGTCATTTGTTCTTGTGCATTCATTTTGCTTCTCATCAGACGTTTTTCCAATTGTAATAGCTATCACATAGCTATAGGATAATGTCTTGTTTTTTAATCTATTTGGTGTAAACAAGCACTTCACAAGTCAATGTACAACTCTTTGTTTATTGAAACACATTTGCTGTTTTGCTATAAACAAACAAATTCTTCTTTAAACAGTGTGTTAGCAATAAACTGCTTTATCACATCATTGTATGAAATACAACTGAACTTTGGTATGAAATCATTTCCAGCGAGACACAAACAAAATGTAATTTTGATACCAATATTCTCATCACAGAAAGCGTCCTGAAAATTCTCTAGAAGACCAGTAATATTGTAAATATCAAAATGAGCGCCTGCTTTTTGCAAAACAACATATAAAGTGTTTTTGTATTTCCCATCACTGCCTTTAGTCCAGAATTTATTGACAGCTTATAGATGGAGGTACACTGCATCAATGTCTCCTGAAGTAACCAAACATATCACAGACTGGTCTGTTTTCAGATTGTTGTGCATGTGTATGAGCCAGTCACACAGAGCCATCTCAGCTTCACCTTTGCATTGGTGTACATCATGTAGAAGACTGACATCTGAAAGTAAAACTTTGTCATCACATTTTTTGAAAAAAAAAAAAAAAAAAAAAAAAAAGAAAAAAAAAACTTACTGGAGTTGAATACTTTTGGCAGTTTCCACTGCATTCAGTTGTGCATGAGCAAACATTTGTAAGATGAGTTTCACTGTCTATGATTGTTGTTGCTTCTTTAATTAGTTTAATTTTGTCCATGTTTTTTGACAGATAGTTACTATTTTCCTTTTTACCTTCATGTGTTTTTGTTAAATAAGCTTTGTCAAATGTATTCTCATTTAATGTTGAAATGCTGGTTTAAACATGGCTGATGTTGGATGATGATGATGATGATGATGATGATGTTTTTCGCTGCCCTCTTGTGTCTGACTTAAAATAATCTGGAGTAAAGGGATACTTTTTTTCACAAATGACGATAGTATCAAGTTGTTCTGACAAATACAGAATATTGTTTAGAAATTTCTGAATTGAGGTGAGATAATCCTTTCTTGACTTGATGTTTCAATGAAATGAAATTGTTGTTTGGTTTCTTACTGTTTGTCTTTTGTAGAGCTTGAATAAGAAGGTTGCTCAGAGTTTTTTTTAATACACACTGGTTTAAGTACTTTTCTTTTTGAGCTGTCAGTTTTGAGAAGAGCTTGACAGGCATTGTTTTGAGATGCCAATGCATCTATCCGTTTGACTTCTTTGGCTATTTTCTGTTGTCTTGTTTCCTCTTTGGTTTGTTTTTCTGTTTTTAATAACTGTAAGTGTGACTTGGTAGTCCGCTTGATGGTACAACCTTTGCTTTTAAAAACTCTCCTTACTAGACTATTGGTATCTGTTTGTAAGTCTACTTCTTCCAAAGTAATGTTAAACAGGCTTTCCTTCGCAATGTATCTCTTAAGGAGGTATTTTCCAACTTCATAGCTTTTAGTATCAAGGATTGCTGCTGGAAGAGTAATTGGGTCTTTACTGTAGACATTATACGGGACATTGCTTTCTTGCAGTGAAATACCATTTCTTCTCAGGATGAGGCTTGTTGTAGGGAAAATATGATTTTCATCCACTTCTGTCAGATCCCATCCAAGATTGTCAACATCACAACTTGTTTTAGATGACTTGCTGTGTTTGGAAGAATTCAAAGAATCTATTAGGGACATCCTACAAGTTACAGATTCCAAACTTGATCATGACCGAAATCCTTTCAAAGCATCCAGATGATCCATCTCTCGTTTTGTGTCACGGCAAAGTTGCGGCAGTTGCTGTTGAAAACAGAGATTTCTTCAAATTTTGGTGAAAAGTTCCAGCTGAGTAGTGGTGATTAAGAAGCTTTGTACAGTATGGTGCATTGGAGAAGCGCCATTTATAAATGTAAACAATAATGAACCTTTTACAGCTGCAAGAAGTAGATCATACCCTGTACCTCCACTTAGTCGCTTTGCAAGTGCAATAGCAACAATATGATCACAATGTTTCATTATATCTGCATGCAGAGTAAAAGTTGCATTCCTTGAACAGCCATTAATTAGGAATTGGTCAAATCGTTGTCCCCATTTTATGGCAGACTCTGATGGGGCTGTAAACTTCATTGAGTTAAAGTGATTGAACAAACACAATAAGGAAAGCCAAGTGCAATGCAAGTGATATCCGCTTGATGTAGCGAGTTGCTGTGACAATGTGTTGAATGGATATCAACTTTGCCCAATCATCTTGCTCCTCACCTTTAATGAATCTTAAAATTTGCATGAGGCTAGCTTCCTTATATGCGCTAAAAAGAAGTGTTATTTTTGATTTTCTTAGATGTAGAAGCGGAAACTCTGGAAGAAAAGCAAGATACTTCGGATCTGATTCCATAAGTTTCAAGAGACATTTTCCAATTTTGTAGTCTGGACCACAAAGAATTCTGTTATGTCTAGAAATAGGATTTGCTTCATACCCCATCTTTACCAATACATCATCAAGAATCTCTTTAATTTTCTTTATATCGTCATTTTTGCCGAGTGCTGGTGGCGGATGTCTTGTAAGTAGTGGTGGCACAACATATTTGTTGAATCCGAATGATATCAGTAGGTCTGTGATAGGGATATCGTCAGTGCATTTATTGTCAAGCATACTCATTAACTCAAATGACTCCTCTAATGAAAGTACACTATCAGCAGCAGAAAAATCATCATCATCAATTTCTTCATTGATATGCATTGAGAAAGAGTTATCAATACCAAAAGAATTGTCCAGTTCAAAATTCTGTAGAACAGTTTCTAGATCTGTGTCTTCCTCTACACCAATAAAAGAAATCTCCATTATTCTTAGTTTTAGCACTATGATGTGTTGTCTATTAAACCTAGAATCATCAATATTTGTAAAAGTTAATTGTTTTTTTAGCTACTATTAATGAAATGATAATAATGAAACAATTCTGAAATGTTCCATACAACATTTATACTGATTAAACATGAATCACAGAATGACTTAAGTTGTCCTTTGACAACAATAAATAACAGAAAAAACATAAACTGATCCATCCTTATCATGTTCTCAAATCACTTGTAATTGATGTCTTAAAAATAAATACATATCACCTGCCAAAACAAGGGTTCAAGTATTTCTGTTAGCATTGGTGGTTCTTGTTCTTGTGGTTCGTCTGATTTCTCTATCTCAGTGGACAAGGAGTTCATCTGCAAACCAAAATTATTCATCTATAGTTGCATTTGAAATCATAATTGTCCACTTATAATCTACATGTCTTACACTATTTATGAATTAGCTGTTCTAAAATAACCTTAAACATCGATGAATATTAAACTTATTTACATTTATAAAGAAAGTTTAAATCTCTACAGACATGAAATGGCTTCACAACTTTATTAATATAATCAACAACTTAAACTTACCTGGGATGTTTTTCCAGAGTTTTTGGTATCCAAATGTCATAAGTTTGATGAAACTGTCATAAGTTTGATTTTCTTGAGGTGTGTTTTCCCACAATACCTGGTTAATACTAGAAAAACCAAGCTCCAATGGAAGTTTGCAAGGACAATTGATGCTGCCATCACACTCGTGTTCATGCCATGACTCGCTTTCACAGCTGTCAATAGGATAGGCTACCCCTGAATTGTAATTGGCAATGTGCAAATTTGTTTCGAGCGATGTTCACCTGGATTTGGATCTGCAACTTATCGGAGCCTTACTAGATTATCCAGCATAAGAATGATGAAACAGCCTCGTAAGGATGACCAATGTTTAACTTCTCCTCCTACTGCTGTATACTCCAGTGGATATGCTTTCGGAAATGTATTGAAATAGCACAAGTCACCACTCACATTTATTTTTTGGTTGGTTTTCTGCTGACTTCAAACTCTTTATTGCCCCAGCCTCATGTGTTATTCCAAAAACTGATTTTACACTTTTATACTCAATAAGTAGTTCTTTTGTGAAGTTTTTCTGAATTGGTCCTACAAAGTTTTGGTTGTAAGTGTTGAGCAACATGTCATATACACTATATAGTTTCTTGAGGTTTCTTTTGGAATAGTAGGCTATCTTTTTTACTTTTTTGTAGACTGTTTTTGTTGATAAATATTTCCAAATGCAACTGGACTTCAATTGGTGTCTCATGAAACCACTATGTCAATATGTCAAACTTTGTTAGTTCCAGTGGTTTTATTGATAAGGAGCAGAAACATGAGGTACAGCGATCAGTTGTGTTCTCATCTTCTTCATTTGTTACGGGGGGTCCTGCATCCCATACTCTTGGAACTGCACAAAACTGACCTTTCTCAATGAGGTCTCTAATACCAAATCGAGATAGTGGTTCATCGTCATCCTTTGATGGGAACTTGTGTATTTCATTTTGGTAAGCAAAGTATATCCTAGTCAGCAATAGAGAGTGTCTTCGTTTAATGTCATAAATATTGACTGACAAAGCGTATCTAAATCAGTTACTAAAAATAAACTGTCTTCAAGCAAAACCAGGCACTGAATTTCATTACTTACTTTAGAGTTATATACATCGAAACAAAGTACACTGATTACAGTGTCAGGGAAATACTGACTTATTGTAGTGTGGATATCGTTGTCCAAAATGTGAGGTAGATGACGAGTAACACCTCTTATGTATATTTCTTTTTCTCTGTCTGCAATATTATTACGCCGAAGCTTTTTAACAATTTGAACTTTTGTTAGTTTTTGAATTATATTACTGCATGCTTTGAAACTCAGTAGGGATTGGTCCTTTTTATATTTCAGATCTAAAATGTTTTCAGTATCCAAATCCTGATTTCTGTCTTCTACTGATGTGGAAAAAAGGTGTTCAAACCAAACAATGTTTTTCCACTCACTTGTTGAGAACTGTGATTTATGCTCCTGTATCAAGGTTGGAATGTAGGCATCATCATAATCAGTCTGTAATAGCTCCTTACATAAAATTGTAATCTCTGTTTTTGCCAACAATTTGTAAAGATCTAAAGAGGATGATAACACTGGCGAATCATCTTGGTACAAAAGTTTTGCCTCTATTTCTTTTGCTAAGGAATGGCAACATTTGTATTACAGTTATTATAACAGTATCTCAAAATATTTTTGACAGGAACAACATCCTTTCATTCACATTTTTAATACCACCAGAATACTGTGAAAAAGAGCGAAGAAAGTTGAATTTTTCACAGTCTTGTTTTCCTTTTTAATATAGTCAAAGAAATCTACATAAATGCATCGAACTGTTGAAGAATCTTCAATGATTTTAATCTTCTTGCAAATTCCATTCCTCATTCCATAGGTCTGAAAGAAACATTGTCTTTGTTTTTAATTTAATCTTATGCTTTAAATTTATCAAAAAAATTCATACAGTCATGGCACTTGATCTCCAATATTTCGTGCCGTTATTGGCATCATTCCCCTAGCCAAAAATGTATTTTTTCTCTATTTTCAAGCAAAATTTCCCCTACAATTAAAATGCAAGAGCTTATATAAATAGCAAGAATGGTCAAGTGGTAGATTGTTGTACAATATAGTTGTACTGCGTATACAAGTTGATTTCCATTTCAATTTTAACCAGTAAAGCTACTAGACAGAAATTATTTTGTGTTTTTTTATTCATATAGGTATTGTATGTAAATGCAGAAAATATTGCCTAAAGTTCCTCCTTCAGGGGAAAACAACATGAAAATTCTTCCTTCTGAAGGTAGAGGTACTTTTCCCCCAAAATAGAGAGAAAGCCCTGAAGTTACATTTTGATTATTGAACATATAAAAAACTATGTACTGTACTTGAAATTTTGTTTATCTTTGTCTTACATAGCTTTTTTAATCTGTGATAATAAGTATTTAACTTTAAACATTATAATTATTATATTTTATATAAAGAGGTAATTTCTGTACATCACAGATTACATATCAAATTTGTAATATCATATTTATCAAATAATATATTACATCAAAAATAAAATACGCATTTATCAGTACATACCATATAAATAGTGATTCCTGTTGTTCATCCTTATTATTTCATTTAGTGTCACTGTATGTCAAAATATAAGTTCATGGCACGTCTCGGAGAAAAAAAAAAGCACAAAAATAGTATTCTTTTCAATCAGTGTATACACAAATATAATATTTTTATCGTATTCTCTGTAAGAACAAAAATCTTTTGACACAATCTACAACAGAATAAGCCCAAAAGGTTGGTCCATGTACCACTATACAACACAAAACAAGGCAAGGTAGACTCATCTAGAACATATATCTAAACATCACAGTGGGAAATGTTTGATGTTAAGGGCTTAATGACCTGTGGTCAGTCAAACTGCTGGGAAGGGTCATTAATTAAGTAATTGTAGATCCTAAGATTCCATACTGGATAATGATAATGGTTTGTAAATAATGATTCTCTCCTCAGCTGGCCCGATCACCATACATGCACACATAAGTTCTTTTCACACCTCATGCAACGTATGGAATTATGCTAACAACAGTCAAAAATACAATTAAGTGATTTGTTGCAGTATATTTTCATCATTAATTGATCAGACTTAAATTCCAATATACCAATTACAATTTTTACACTACGTAGCAACTATGAATTTACTTAGTTACTACATACTAATTATATGGCAATATAAGCAAAGAAATAAAAATAAACTGCTGCAATTAAAATTTATATAGAAGAATATTTCTACCTAGATAAAACTGGAAATGCAGCTATAACTTTTAACACAAGAGTACTAGTATATCAACCGGATTTTTTTCACTCTTTTCATACATATCACGTGATTAGTCACAATGCACTACTCAAATCATCACATAAGTCGCCATATGTTTGTGTACAACATTTCATTAATTATCTTAAATCCACAACTGTGACTTGTTTTGTGAGTTATATTTTAAAATCTTATAGTTATTTTATTATTACATAATTTTGATTGAATCTATTTCAGTTTATTTATATTAAGTTTTGTTATTGAAATTATTGAATCTTAATATCTTTTCCTTTCATCTAATTTATATCAAAACAATGTTAACAAGTAAGAGTAATATTTAGACAGACTTATAAAAAAAAATCATTCAAATTTTACTTTGCAATCATTAATGTTAATCATTTGATTTTTGGAGAAGCATTACCTTTTATCTGGGAAACAAAACCCTTTTTAAAAGTTTCAACTTGTGTACTCAATACCAACCAGTTTCGAACTGTTCAGGAATAATTGTGTCCAAGTGTATTTCGTATAACATCTGTAGTGATTTGCCATGACTGGGAGAAAGGGTCAGTGAGAGATCATATCAGTAACCCCTACTGGTCACATCACTTTGCTCGAAAGTGTGTACCGTTATCCAAATCTCAGAATTTGTAGAAAATTTAGGCTTGTTCGCTAGACTGTAAATAAGAGTCAACTTCATTCAGTCACTTTTCTTTGTGGAAAACACAGTCAAAAACATCAAGAAACTATATAATGTATATGACATGTTGCTCAACACTTACAACCAAAACTTTGTAGGACCAATTCAGAAAAACTTCACAAAAGAACTACTTATTGAGAATAAAAGTGTAAAATCAGTTTTTGGAATAACACATGAGGCTGGGGCAACAAAGAGTTTGAAGTCAGCAGAAGACCAACCAAGAAAAATGTGAGTGGTGACTTGTGCTATTTCAATACATTTCCGAAAGCATATCCACTGGAGTATACAGCAGTAGGAGGTGAAGTTAAACATTGGTCATCCTAACGAGGCTGTTTCATCATTCTTATGCTGGATAATCTAGTAAGGCTCCGATAAGTTGCAGATCCAAATCCAGGTGAACATCGCTCGAAACAAATTTGCACATTGCCAATTACAATTCAGGGGTTGCCTATTGACAGCTGTGAAAGCGAGTCATGGCATGGAAACGATTGTGATGGCAGCATCAATTGATCTTGCAGACTTCCATTGGAGCTTGGTTTTTCTAGTATTAACCAGGTATTGTGGGAAAACACACCTCAAGAAAATCAAACCTATGACAGTTTCATCAAACTTATGACAGTTGGATACCAAAAACTCTGGAAAAACATCCCAGGTAAGTTTAAGTTGTTGATTATATTAATAAAGTTGTGAAGCCATTTCATGTCTGTAGAGATTTAAACTTTCTTTATAAATGTAAATAAGTTAAATATTCATCGATGTTTAAGGTTATTTTAGAACAGCTAATTCATAAATAGTGTAAGACATGTAGATTATAAGTGGACAATTATGATTTCAAATGCAACTATAGATGAATAATTTTGGTTTGCTGATGATCTCCTTGTCCACTGAGATAGAGAAATCAGACGAACCACAAGAACAAGAACCACCAATGCTAACAGAAGTACTTGAACCCTTGTTTTGGCAGGTGATATGTATTTATTTTTTAGACATCAATTACAAGTGATTTGAGAACATGATAAGGATGGATCAGTTTATGCTTTTCTGTTATTTATTGTTGACAAAGGACAACTTAAGTCATTCTGTGATTCATGTTTCATCAGTAAAAATGTTGTTTGGAGAATTTCAGAATTGTTTTCATTATTATCATTTCTTTTAATAGTAGCTAAAAAACAATTAACTTTTACAAATATTGATGATTCTAGCTTTAATAGACAACACATCATAGTGATAAAACTAAGTATAATGGTGATTTTTTGATTGATGTAGAGGAAGACACAGATCTAGAAACTGTTCTACAGAATATTGAACTGGACAATACTTTTGGTAATGATAACTCTTTCTCAATGCATATCAATGAAGAAATTGATGATGATGATTTTGCTGCTGCTGATAGTGTACTTTCTTTAGATGAGTCATTTGAGTTAATGAGTATGCTTGACAATAAATGCACTGACGATATCCCTATCACTGACCTACTGATATCATTCAGATTCAACAAATATGTTGTGCCACCACTACTTACAAGACATCCGCCACCAACACTCGGCAAAGATGACGATATAAAGAAAATTAAAGAGATTCTTGATGATGTACTGGTAAAGATGGGGTATGAAGCAAATCCTATTTCTAGACATAACATAATTCTTTGTGGTCCAGAATTGGAAAATGTCTCTTGAAACTTAAGAAATCAGATTCGAAGTATCTTGCTTTTCTTCCAGAGTTTCCGCTTCTACATCTAAGAAAATCAAAAGCGCATATAAGGAAGCTAGCCTCATGCAAATTTTAAGATTAATGAAAGGTGAGGAGCAAGATGATTGGGCAAAGTTGATATCCATTCAACACATTGACACAGCAACTCGCTACATCAAGCGGATATCTCTTGCATTGCACTTGGCTTTCCTTATTGTGTTTGCTCAAACACTTGAAATACAAGATTTTGAAGACTTTGTTAACTCAATGAAGTTTACAGCCCATCAAGAGTCTGCCATAAAATGGGGACAACGATTTGACCAATTCCTAATTAATGGCTGTTCAAGGAATGCAACTTTTGCTCTGCATGCAGATAAATTGAAACATTGTTATCATATTGTTGCTATTGCACTTGCAAAGCGACTAGGTGGAGGTACAGGGTATGATCTACTTCTTGCAGCTGTAAAAGGTTCATTATTGTTTATTGTTTACATTTATAAATGGCGCTTCTTCCTATGCACCATACTGTACAAAGCTTCTTATCACCACTACTCAGCTGGAACTTTTCACCAAAATTTGAAGAAATCTCCGTTTTCAACAGCAGCTGCCGCAACTTTGCCGTGACACAAAACGAAAGATGGATCATGTCCCTAATAGATTCTTTGAATGCTTCCAAACACAGCAAGTCATCTAAAACAAGTTGTGATGTTGACAATCTTGGATGGGATCTGACAGAAGTGGATGAAAATCATATTTTCCCTACAACAAGCCTCATCCTGAGAAGAAATGGTATTTCACTGCAAGAAAGCAATGTCCCGTATAATGTCTACAGTAAAGACCCCATTACTCTTCCAGCAGCAATCCTTGATACTAACAGCTATGAAGTTGGAAAATACCTCCTTAAGAGATACATTGCGAAGGAAAGCCAGTTTAACATTGCTTTGGAAGAAGTAGACTTACAAACAGATACCAATAGTCTAGTAAGGACAGCTTTTAAAAGCAAAGGTTGTACCATCAAGCGGACTACCAAATTACACTTACAGTTATTAAAAACAGAAAAACAAACCAATGAGGAAACAAGACAACAGAAAATAGCCAAAGAAGTCAAACGGATAGATGCATTGGCATCTCAAAACAAATGCCTGTTCAAGCTCTTCTCAAAAACTTACAGCTCAAAAATAAAATTACTTAAATCAGTGTGTATTAAAAAAACTCTGAGCAACCTTCTTATTCAAGCTCTACAAAAGACAAACAGTAAGAAACCAAACAACAATTTCATTTCATTGAAACATCAGGTCAGGAAAGGATTATTTTCACCTCAATTCAGAAATTTCTAAACAATATTCTGTATTTGTCAAAACAACTAGATACTATCGTCATTTGTTAAGATAAATATTATTTTACTCCAGATGATTTTAAGTCAGAAACAAGAGGGTAGCGACAAACATCATCATCATCCAACATCAGCCATCTTTAAACCAGCATTTCAACATTGAATGAGAATACATTTGACAAAGCTTATTTAACAAAAACACATGAAGGTAAAAAGGAAATTAATAACTATCTGTCAAAAAACATGGACAAAATTAAACTAATTAAAGAAGCAACAACAATCATAGACAGTGAAACTCATCTTACAAATGTTTGCTCATGCACAACTGAATGCAGTGGGAACTGCTAAAAGTATTCAACTCCAGTAAGTTTTTTGTTGTTGTTTTTTTTTTCTTCAAAAAATGTGATGCCAAAGTTTTACTTTCAGATGTCAGTCTTCTACATGATGTACACCAATGCAAAGGTGAAGCTGAGATGGCTCTGTGTGACATGCACAACAATCTAAAAACAGACCAGTCTGTGATATGTTTGGCTACTTCAGGAGACATTGATGCAGTGTACCTCCATCTATAAGCTGTCGATAAATTCTGGACTAAAGGCAGTGATGGGAAATACAAAAACACTTTATATGTCGTTTTGCAAAAAGCAGGCGCTCATTTTGATATTTACAATATTACTGGTCTTCTAGAGAATTTTCAGGACGCTTTCTGTGATGAGAATATTGGTATCAAAATTGCATTTTGTTTGTGTCACGCTGGAAATGATTTCATACCAAAGTTCAGTTGTATTTCACACAATGATGTGATAAAGCAGTTTATTGCTAACACACTGTTTAAGCAGAATTTGTTTGTTCATAGCAAACAGCAAATGTGTTTCAATAAACAAAAAGTTGTACATTGACTTTGTGAAGTGCTTGTTTACACCAAATAGATTAAAAAACAAGACATTATCCTATAGCTGTGTGAGAGCTATTACAATTGGAAAAAACGGTCTGATGAGAAGCAAAATGAATGCACAAGTACAAATGACCAAAGCGTTGATTGCCCCCACAATCTGCTATTGAAAGATTGTCTAGTCTTGTTCAGGTTGTACTTGGTTACATACAAACTCTTGGACAACATGATGCAATGTTACCAGACATTCAGTCATGCAGCTGTCTGATCAAAAACTCCTCAGGAGAAATAGAATATGATTTTGGTGAGGAGTGTCATTTTGAATGTTTTAAAGACCTGTCTGAACGCCTGTTTATAAGACTGAAAGAAAAAAACGAAACCTTGAGGAAACACCTCAACGTTGAGCTAATAGGAAAAAGTTTTTAACTTCAACTCCAAAATCAAAAACAAAATAATCTGAACAAAAACTACTTGCGCAAAAAGTATTTTGACTGTTTTTATTTACCAATATAATATTTTAGTCTAGATTAAACCAAAACCATTTCAAAATCATGAAATGTATGACCCTATAATTATCAAGAAAAAGAAGGAACACACAGATTTGTACCAGTAATTCAGTATTGTATTTAAATTATACGACAGTGCGTATATTTGTTGGCATTGTAGTGTCTTAAATGGTAACAAAGTATTAAGTTGTGCATGCACATTTAAAAGAATGATTTCTGTAAAGTGTTGGAAGGAAGATATGCCTCCAGAAATTTATTTACTTGAGATAAAAAAAAGTAAATCAAGCTTATGCTAAGCATTAAAAGGAATGATTTTATTATATTGTGTCACCTGCTGTTAGTAGATGTGACACATAGGGATCACCTTTCCATTGTCAGTGTCTCCGTCTGTCTGTCAGACACAATTTTATTTGTCACGCTTGTCCGTCACACTTTTTGTCATGCTTCAGCAGATAACACATGATATATATGTTTCCAAAGAATACTCTTGTTTGTATTGGTCCATTTTAAAGTCCCTTGTCAGCCATTGCAAAACAAGCTGTACTAATATGCAGGCTGTCTGTGTTACTGCATAATGCCTGTACTTGAAAATGTAAGATAAATATTTATTTGGCATAACACGTTTCTTTTCCTGAGCCATAAGTGTGTGAACAATGTCATGGATTTATGTATCACATGCTTTATAATTTTATTCTCATGTTTTGATGAACACCGCTTACCTTTGCAATCTACCGTGCCTTTAAGTATACTTAATTTTCGAACAGGATCTTATTCAACAAGTTTTGATGTCATCATGTTTTGATGTTGAGACATGAGACATAATAATGAGATCATACATTTTTAATCAGCTTTCACTAGGTAAAAAGAATTTTAACTTATTAAGGAAATCCCAAAATGATTTGAGACAATGTCCACATCATTATTGGAAAAATATAAATGTATCTAAATGTATGAAAGCTTTCAAACCAATTGAAATGCATGCATGATGCAATTCTCTGCATTAAGATACCATATTCATAAAAAAGGAAGGACTAAAGTTCATTAATGTTCACCTATGATGATAGAGTTAAAATTTGTTAAACATAAAATGATATTGTATAACAACCAAGAACATTGCAAGTTAATATTCATAATTACCATGAGGTCATTCAACACATATGTATTTTTTGTCTTTAATGCTAAATGTTCTCATGAGGACAAGTTAATCATGAACGAGTCACATTATCAGATCATGTTGAATAATTTACCCTGTGTTATATATGTGGTTTATTTTTATATTAACAAGTTAACATTTACAAATGTTGCATATATTTGTATTCACACTCTTCTTATTATCTTAGTTGCAATAAAAATAATTCAATTTATAAATCTTCATTCATTCCAGTCATGTAAGCTATCCTAAAGTCTAATTGATTGACTGACCCTCTTGTTGTTTGACATTCATGGAATTGTACCTTTTATATTTGTGAATACATTATTACAGTTTCTTCTAGCGCATTTACCAATGTACAATTTAAATGATACAAATACGTTATGTATATTGGGACATAGATCAAAGCTTAATCATATTAATTTATCTACCTTTTATTATCTCCACATTATAATCTTTCTTTTTTGCCCCCCCCTCTTTCTCTCTCTCTCTCTCCTCTCTTTTGGGTCTGTCTTTTTGCACCTCTCTCTCTGCACCCCCTCTCTCTCTCTCTCAATCTCTAGTCTGACAAACTTGTTTCTCTTAACATTGTATATCATATGAAATGTATTCGTTATAATGGAGATAAGTCATGTACATGGATATACAACAACAAAAACCTCAGATTGAGCTGATTACAGCTCTTACTTAGTACTACCTTTTACTCATATATAGTTAACCATCATACAAATACACTTACTTACAAAAGTGATATGCTAATAAAATCCTACAATTAAATGATGAATGTCTGTATTTTAAAACCAAAGTCTATACTTGCTGAGCAACCCAGAGCTGTTTTAAAAATAACATAAGATGAGCATCTTGAGCCAAAGTTGAACCTACTTCTCATCCCCCCAACCTCAGTAATATTACTCCCTGGGGGCCACTTGCTGAGAAGAGGGCCATAAATTGGTTTTGAATGACAGGTGATGGCAGAGTCTAACGGTACCGCACTGCTCAAAATGAGCACTTTTCTTGGGCTTATTTGTTGGACTGTTTACACTAATTTGTATTTCACTGGCACAGACATATTTGTCGGAAAAACACATCAATTATCTAGGTATCTTCTTGGTGGACGACGATTTTTTCTCTGAGGTCGCGTATTTGGTACCTGGCGGGAGATTTCCAGATTCGGCTGATGTGGAGGGTCAAAGCGGGATAGATTGCGTTTTCAATTCCACAGGCTTGAACTGTGATGCATCGCGGCAAATTGTTCTGCCTTTGTGCTCTGCTGTTATCATAGAGCCTTTCCTTGACACAGTTTTGGAAGGGGTCGGTTATACGGCGTGTCCCATTTATTTTTAATTCTTTGTTTCTCTAAGGCCGAATCTCCTTTTTGTAGCTGCGATGATTTTGCTTATCGTTTTTGGTTTGTATATATGCTTTGTTAATTGGTTTTGATAAGCGATCTCTCTGTTCTGACTTATGTGGAACGCTGAATTGAGGTAATTTTGTTTTCAAGCTTTCGATTGAAAAATAATTCCCCAACGAAATGCCTGTGCTAGGATTCGGAGTACTTCCGGTAGTTGAGCAGAAAATGACTTAGAGATTGTTTGAGATTTTGTTCCCGCAGCTTTTGCCGTCTTCAGAGCTTTTCCCAACGGTTCCATAAAGGCTCCAACAGTACCGTTGGCTTGCGGATTTAAAGGTGTAACTTTACGATGTTCAAACCCCGTCTGTTTTGCGAATTGTGTAAATTCTCTGCTATTGAAGGGTGCTCCATTGTCTGATTAAGCAATATTGGTATCCCAAACAAGCAAAAATTTTCTCAAGGTGCGGTATAACAGTCGTACAGAGACTTTTCGGATACATTCCATAACTGAAAATCGGCTTAATCACAGATTACAAGCATTAACATAATCACCACTAGGAAATGGGCCACAGAAATCTACAGAAATTTCATCCCATTGACGTTTTGGTAGCAGGCTCGGTTTGATTGGTTCGCGTATGTTGTTGCTGATGCTGACATGCATGGAATGCAGTTCATGCAGATTTCATCTTCGAGTCTGTCCATGAAAGGAAACAGCATGTTTCCTAAGTAAAATTTTTACAGCGTACACGCCTTGGTGTCCCCCTTTTGCGCAAGAGAACGACCCCTTTTTTGTAATTCTGAAGGATGATAGCCTCGTGCGGTAGTAGAAACACTACCTTAATTTTCAAGATACAGTACGGTTAATTCTGTAACGGAAAGCCTCCCCCGGTTTTTAACTTTTGTATGCCATGAATTTTCTGGTAGCTTCATGACACGTTTTAAAAACCCCCGCCTTTTTTGGTGGTCTGCCATATCAATAGTATATGATTCCGGCAAACCCCGAGCGTAACTTGACATAATCCCCGCGAAATTTTTTTTGCATGCCGCCCCCAGGGGTTTTGAGCAATAAAACAGAGATCATTTTTTTCCCTGACCGATTTGACCTTAAAAAAAATTCGTAAGTTTAACCTCCTGTTCCAGCTTGCGACATATGTTGGTGTTGTTAAAAAGGTTTTGGGGTTTTTATGATCTGTTATCAATGAAATTGCTTCCGAACAAAAACAGGGGAAAAATCAACAACCGAAACAAAGCAAAGCTTCTCTTTCTGTGAGAATTGTTTTCTGGGGGGTTTTAAGTCTGCCCCAAAATTTTTTAAAAATTTGTTTTCTTGCAACAAAATGCTGATCCCCCCCCCCCGGGTTGCGTAAACCCTTCCCCCCTCAGAGTTTTTTGGCAGGGAAAAATATGTATGTTTTATCATTAAAAAGTGATCTTTAAATTTGGGGAATGTTTTCTTTCTTTGCCATTTGAATTTTTTTTTTTTTCGTTATGTCGCAGCTTTTTCTGACATGGTAGAAAAAATTTGTTTTTAAAACTAGACAAAATTTGTACCCAAAAAAGATCGCACCTCATTAAATTTTCTGTTTTTTTAACATTTTTATTCCTTGACTTTCCCCGGGGCCCCAGAAAATTTTCCCCCCCTTTGGAATATGAAACCGTAGAATTAAGTTTTTTTTTCCCAAATTCACATTTCTGCTTTTGAAACAAATTTTTTTTCTTGAGTTTTCAAGTAAAGCTTCTAAACGCATCGTGTACTTTGTTTTTTCCGAAAATTATGATATCGTCAGCATTTGGGCCCCCCTTGAAACGGAAGTCCTTGACGGATTTTTTTTTAAAAAATTTCGGAGCAGTTTTGACCCGAAATTGACGTTTTCCGGGGCGTTTGTTGTTGTTGCTGTTCAGGCGACCCCCCCAGGGTTTTGGAATTCATTGTTAAGTCCCTTTTGGGGAAAATACAGGATCCTTTTTTTTTGAAAACAAAATTTGTAACGGTGGGAGTAAGTGGCGTTCTCTTTTTTGGGTTGGTTACCTTTATTTTACAACATGAAAAATTCTTTCCCGTTTTTTTTTTTGGGGGCTAAACTATGTTCGAAAAAAAGGGGTGGGACCTCCTCTCTTCCTAAAAAAACATTGGCCCCCCAAAAGGCTTTTAGCTCTTTTTCCCCGCTCGCGGACATGAAGGGGAATACCCCCGGCTGTTGGGGCCCCGGGGGAATAACACTTTCTCGAAATGAAATTTTACTTGTCTTTTTTTGAGTTTCCTAACAGTGAACCGATTTGTATCTGCCACATCCTTTTTTAGTTTCTCCAGCGACAGACTTGAAAGGTTTATACCGAGTTGAATAGCCCAAATTTGTGCCAATTTAACCCCCTTTTACAACGTGGAACACAGATGGTAAAATTTTTTTTTAGTTCCACAAGAATTAATACCCCCTTTTTTAAAAAAAATTTGGGTTTTTGCTAAAGCAAATGCTTTTTTTTCTGCCTTTTAGCAATGGGGTTTTTGGACTTTTATGTTTGTTTCCTCGCAAATAGTTTTAAAGTGCTGCCGGGTCTACCAAAATAACTTCTATTCCTTTACACCCCCGTTACTTTCGGAATTTTGGTTTGCTGGGGCTGTTGACATTTAAAGCCCGTTCAAATTCGATCCCCTTTTTTTCTTTTTGCTTTTTTCTTTCGTTTTCTTTTTGTTTGTTTTTTTTCGTTTTTTTTTTTTATCTTTGTATTAACCTTTTTGCATACTGCCCCTTAAATGTTTAATTATGACAATTTTTTCTTTTTTACCGACTGCTGGACTCTAATTCTTGGGAATGATCCCCCAAAATTTTTTAAAAAAATTTTTACTTACTTGTTTTTGTTCGGTTACTTTTTTGGGGTTAGTTTTTACATTTTTTATTTGATTTAGATTTGTTTTCTGCCAATCGTGCCACGGCCGAGTCCCTTTTGGTTTGGAAAACGAAAATTTGCTTTAAGGGTTTTTTTCTTCCAAGAAAATTTTATTTTAAAATTTCCCCTTAGTACAGTCTTAATTTTTTGGGTTTTTACTTCTTCTTTGGCAATGGAATTCACAATTTTGACCCTTTTTTTAAGTTTTGTAGAAACGGTCTATTGATTTTTGTGCTTTTGAGAAAATTTTAAACCATACCTCTCGAATTGTTTTTTTTTCCCCTCGGGTTGAAATATGCCATGAAGACTTTAACCATCATAATTGCGCCCTTTCCCTTTTAAGGGGTTTAACGTCTAAAAATATAAAAAATTCGTCCCAAGTAATGCAGTCCAATTTTCCCTTTCGTTTTTCGTTCGGTTTTACACAAAAAAAGTTTTCCTTTTTTTCAAATATTCCCCAAAATTAAAAGCCCACAGAGTTTCCCCCTCCGAAATTTATTTAGGAAAATTCTGGTATTCCCCCCAATGCAAAATTTTTAAAATTTCCCCAAAAATTTTCCCATTGTAAATTCCCAAAAAATTTTTTTTAATTTTAAAAAAATGACCTCGTCCCCATTGAAATTTTTTCTCCAAAAAGTATAGGGGTTTTATCGATCCCCTAATCGTTGTATAAAGGAATAAGTCTGGCCCCAAAGACGGGATGGTTTTTTTTGTACTTTTATTATACACTAATATAAACACAGCGTACTTTGGATTCATACTTCTTTAACTTTCTAGATCAACAGTTAGTCGTAAGGTTTCCCCAGCATTAAATGCGGCCCCCCAGGGGGGGGGTTTTATAGTTACACCAGGTAAACCCCAATTCCAAGAATATATTGCTATGGTTATTTGTTTGAAAATCATTTGTTCTTTTCTTTTAACAAAAAAAAACGCCGGGGGAAACCTTGATGAAAAAAAGGGCAATTAAATTTTAGGGAAACCCAATAACAACAATCATTCTAAAGTTTCCCTTTGAAGTTTTCCTACTAACACCACTCAGAAAAAAAAAGATCCTAAAGGCAAAAAACACGGTTAATCCTGCATGTTACGGGCCCCTATCATGATCTCGACTTTTCCCCCAATCCGCGTTCCCCAAATTGCAATAAAAAAGGAAAACCAAAGGGTCCCAGGGTTTCCCCCTCAACCTGTTTTGGCTTGGGTTCAATAGGGCAGCCTACCAAGCCCCAAATGGGCCCCCAAAAAGGGCCCCATATGGGAATCCCCAAAATTCTACATGGCCCCCATGGGGCTCCCAAAAAGGGCCCCATGTCAAATGAACCTTTTTTTGGCCGGCCCAAAGGGGGGGCCCCCGAGACCCAATATTGCCCCTCAAGGGCCCCTTTTGGGCAGTCCGCCAAATTCTACCGGGGCCCCAATGGGTTACCCCAGGGACCCATGCGAAAGTGAAACCTTTTTTGGTGGGCCCCTATGGGCACCAAAACCAAAAGATCCAATGGGGGCCCCTTAAGGGCCCCTTTTTTAAAACCCCCATTTGCATGAAAATTGGGCCCCATACCACTGCACTTCGAATGGCGAAAAAGGAAAAGGGGAAACCAGTACCTCTGAAATTTTGTCGCTCAAAAAAATTTTCCCCGAAAAAAAAAAAAGGTCCCTCAAATACAACAAAAATTTTTAATTTTCTTCTTAATTTAATTAAAATTCAATATAATCAAAGCTGGGAAAAAAAAAAATCGGAAAGTCATAACCCTTCAAAAAAATTTTTGGAATCACATTTTTTCATTTTCAATTAAATTTTAAAATTTTTTAAAAGTTTTTTTTTTTTTCCTGCCCATAAAAAATTTATTTGAACCCCAAAAAAAAACACTTAAAGTTGATATTTTTTAAAAAGGCACATAAACCCCTATCACTTATTAACAAAAATGCAAAATTGAAAAAAAAAAAAAAAAAAATAACAAGCAAAAACAAAAAGACTAATAAATGCATCACAAACACACACAAAACAACTTTTAAACTCCCCTTTAAATTTTTAAAAACCCCAAAGAAAATTAAAAATAAGTACTTTTTTTAAATAATTCAAAAAAAAAGGGGAAGTAATTTTTGGTTACTTCAGATTTTTTAAAAAAAACCCCTTTTAAAAAAATGGGTAGTAAAATAAAAATTTTACAGACAAGAAACTAATATCTTTTCAGCCATTTTTCTAAAATGTGAAAAAAAATTTTTAAAAAAAAAAATATAGATTGTTGGGAAAGTAGTTTTTCCAAAAAAAAAAAACCCCGGGTTAATTTTCGGGGAAATTTTTACGCACTATGTAGCCAAATTTTCCCAAAATTGTTACTTAAGAACAGTTCCCTTTAAAAAATTTAAAAAATAAAAAAACTTAGAAAATTTTTTCAAATTTGGGGGTGTCTGAAAAAAGGACTGTATTAACTTTTTAAAAAATATTTTTAAAAAAATTCAAATTTTTTCTGCATCCACTTAATGAAGTGTTCCTTTTGGAATTTCCCACTTGAAAATTTTTCTGATTTTTTGCAGTTTTCTTCCCACTTCCCTGTCCCGTACCACCCCCAGCCTTTTAAAAAAACCTTTTTATCAGCGTCTTTAGTGCGGGTTCGAAAGTTCAAAAAGGGTTAAAAAAAAATTTCCCTTAAGAAAAAACCCCCAAAAAATGTTGGGCTTTTTTAATTGACTTGAAACTAAAAAATATAATGATAAAATAAATTTTCCCATTTTTTTCTATGTTTCCACTGCAATGCTTTTTTTAAAAAAAAATATAATGTTGAGATGTGTGTTTCACTCAAGCCTCGGGTTCTTTTTTTTTTAAATATTTTGTTTAAATATTTAAAAATAAATAATTCCAAGGTTGACTATCTTATTACATTTAAGATTGGTTTTAATTTTTTTTTAAAGCAAAATTAAAATGATATCTTTTTGGTAAATGGCAGCACCCCTATCCAGGAATTGGTAGCTCATTCATTCAAAAACTCCTAAAAACGTCCCAAAAGATTTGAAATAAACATTTTAAACGGTTTTTTTAAATTACAAAAACAAAAAGTGTATCATTAGAATCCCCTTCTAATGCAGAGTGGAAACCTAAAATTTTTATTTATCGAAAAAAAAGTTAAAATAGAGGCAAACTTTACGGAAAAAAGTTTTTTAAACATTTTTTTTATGATACAGAAATAAATAAATAAATACGGGGATAATGTAAACACAGATTTGTTGAAAAAATTGTTATTTTTAGGAATACATAGGGAAATGTAACCAAAAATTTGCCCATAACAGATAATTTTTTTTTTTTAAATTTTAACAATAAAGTAAAAATGCAAAAAGTTAAAATAAATTTTAAATCAAATTTTTGATCGAAATTTTGTCCGTCGTACTCAAAAAAAAAATTATAGCAGAAAAAAAAATTTCCCTAGACTTAGACCCCCCCAAATTTGAACCCGGTACTTTAAATATATGATAAAAAAGTCGAACAAAACTTGCAAAATTAAAAAAAACCAAAATTTCCTTTTTCATAATCAAATGTTTTTCAAAAAAAGCTGACTTAGTTATTAAAAGGCTCTTAAAATTTTAATAATACGTATTTCACGTTTTGAATGGCTAATAATGTTCTCTGGTCGTCATCTGAAAAAAAAACTAAGTGGGTTTAAACATGCTTTTGTTTTGACCGTTTGGTTTAAAAATTTTTGGGGGTTAACTGGAAAATGAAATGGCATGTGAAAACTCTATATCTGGGACCCCAGGGGCCCCCAATGGCAAACCCCAAAAAAGGCTCACAGATACACCCTTTTGGGTCCGATATGGAGAAAAAATTATATAAAAACCCCCCATGGGCCCCATTCAAACCCCTAAGGCAAAACCCCAAAAACCCCCAAGGGCCCAAAAAGGGAAAGAAGTCATATTTGGATCCACGGGGGTCCCCAGGGGAAACCCAAATTTAAAGGCATACACATAAACCCCATAGGGCCCATGTAGGGAAAAACCTAAAATTTGTGGGACCCCAGGGGGACACGCCCAACCCCCCTACAGGCATCCCAGTACAGCCCTGGGGGTCCAAAATGTGAAAAAAAGCTCATAAGGGACCCACATGGGCCCACATAGTCAAACCCATATAGGCATCCCGAACCCCCCCATTTTTCCCTTAGGTAAAAAAACCCCCCCCAAGTTTACCCCATATAACAACCCAAGAAAGTAAAAGGGCCCATTCCCTTCTATCGGGTTTTTTTTAAAAATGGGAAACCCATTTCCTACCTGTTTTTCTTCTTTTCCCCCCTCTCTTTTTTCCCTCCTATTTTTTAACTTTGGGCATGCAAAAACCCCGTTATTCGGAAAGGGGGCCAATTTGTTTATAATTCTGACAAAACCCCTGGTTAAATTTTTTTTCTTTTGGCATAAATGGTAAAACCCCAAAAAAGGGTCTCTCCAGCCCGGGGGGTTGCTATTTTTCCCATGAACTCTTCACAAAAATTTTTAAATTTTTTTTCTTGACACCCAAAGGCCAAAGGGCCAAAGGCCCTTAATTTTAAAGATACGTTTTTTTTTTTTTTTGTTTTTTTAAAGCAACATTGTGAAAAAATGCCATTTTTTTGCATTAAATGTTTTCGGGGAAAATGATAAAACTTTTTTTTGCAATTTTTGATTCAACACTTTCGTACGTAAATTACTTGGGGGAAAAGGGATAAACTTTTTTTCCCAGAATCGGCTTAAATTTCTTGTCAGAGGGTTTTGAATACATCATTGGCATTTAACAGCGTATAATTTTTCTGATTCGCTTTTGGGACCGGTAGAAAGAAAAAATTCCACCGGATTGATAACAATACCGGAATGATGAAAAATTCGGTAAATTTTTTAAAACCAAAGAAAAGCCATTTCCCGACAAAGAAAAAAAAAAAACAAGAAATTTAAAAATTTTAATGAAAAAAGAAAAAAAAATTTTTCCTTTAAATTAATTGTTGTTAGATTTCTTTTTTATTAATGTTTTCCGTAATAATAGGATTAATTTAATTTTTTCCACTTTTGGGGGCCAATAAAGCAGCCTTACCAGGAAGAAGTTGAAAGCCCAAAAGGGTGTGGCAGGTTTCAAGGCCGACGAATTTTGTAGAAGCCGGATATCGCGGGGCCGAATTTCCGGGGGGAACCCCATTGAAGGTTTGGGGTTTTTGAAGGGGCCCCTGTTGTGTACGGGCCCCATCGAATTCTCAAAAGACCGATTACAAAAAATGATGAATTAATAACCGACTTGCCCAAAAAATGTTATTTTTTTTTAATTTTTTCCAAACCAATGCCCTCAAAAAACAAAAATTATAAAACTCTACAAAATTTTAACATTTTTTTCAAAAAACCCTTTTTAAGGGTTAAATATAACAAAAAAGAACCCCAAAAAAAAAATGGATTAAAAAATTACAAAAAGGGGCGAACCCGGGGGGGTCATTCGGTTTTCATGAGGAACCTTCCAGCGGCTTCCCGGGGGGTCGGGGGTTTTTTAAAACCCCGGGTGCCCCGTACGGGATTTCCCCCACCTGAATTTAGCGGACTCCTATAGACTGAAATACGTGGAAGCGACGGAAACTCAAATACCCCAAATCAAGTCAAAAAAAAGGAAAAAAGGATACATAGTTTTGGACAAAGGGAAAAATTGGGTTTTCCAAAACTATGACTTGGGGAAAAAAGGGGGCAAAAAAAATTTAATGTGTATGAGTCAAGGGGGGGGGGGGGCATGGCCCCAAAAAAAAAAAAAAAAGGTTTTTTTTGTGTGAGGGGAAAAAGCTTTTTGAATGGAAAATTTGGGGAAAAAAAATTTTTTTTTTTTTTTTTTTTTGTAAACCCCCTAAATTTTTTTTAAACTCATGGGGAATGTGGGAAAATTCAATTTTCTCCCGATGGATCCGTTTTTCAACAAAAAGACGAAGTCCATGAAAATGGCATGGTTGGGTTTTTGGGCCTTAAATTTTTCCAAAATGTTTCTGGCCTTTTTTTAGGGGATGGTCCCGATTTTCGGGAAAGCTCCGGGGACCTACTCCGTGTCGGCGAAGGCCCCCCGGACTTCCGAAGAAAGGGAGGGGGCTTTGAGGACTTGAAACCCCCTGGGGCCTCGAGGAAAATTATAGGATTATGAGTTTTTTATGGTGGAATTAAAGAGACAAAATCAACGGCTTTTATTTTTTAAATGGTTGTTTTAACAAAATTAAATTTTAAATGTATTGCCCTTTGAGAACAACCCTTTTTTTTTAATTCCTGCAAATAAAACCCTAATGGGGGCGGTTCTGGAAGTTGCAAGCTCACGGGAAAAATTTTTTAAAAAAATTTTCTTCTTTTTAAACAGTAAAAACAAAACGGGAACCTTTGGTTTTTATTTTTTTAAATTTATTTAAATCGAAAAAATGCACAAATTTTTGCAAACTTTGCCCTTTTTTTCTTTTTTTTAATGATTGTAATTTTTTTTTAATGTTCCCTTTTTTTTGAAATTCGTTTTTAATAAATTTTAATTCAACGATTTTGAAGAACTCAGCCTTAAAAAACACCAAAATTCCTAAATTTGTCAATTTCTTAAAAAGCAGCTCCTTCACGAGGTCAATGAAACATTGTCTAAAATTTGTTTCAAACTTTTTTGTACATCCCCAAAACCAAATCCATTAAAAAAGGTACCCAATGCAAAGAAATTCCCAGATGTAAAAGAAAATGGATAGATGTTTGAACAAAAACCCCTTTATAAAGCCATAAAAAGAATTTTTTAACCTAAAAAAAAACCCCTATTTACGTGTGCCGTTAGGGGGATTTTTTACATTCCTCTTCCGCATACCCCCACTGGGGGGAGGTAAAGACGCAATGTTGAAAAATGTGCCCTTTTTAAAAGCAGGCACGTCTTCGGGGTTCTGCATTTAAATTTTTTTTGGAATTACCAAAAAGGTTTACAAAAAAAAAAAAATTCCCCTGAAAATTTTGACCCAATTTCCAAGGGTGTAACGTGATGGGTCCTAAAAACAAAGGCCCCCAATTTTAGAAAAAAATCATACGCTACTTCCTTTTTTAACTAAAATGAGCCCTGCAAAAAAAAAGGGGCCCCTTATTTGTCCGTTCCGTACAAAAGGGGGTTTTTTTTTTGTTTTCCAATTACTGCAAATTACCCCCAAATTTCAAATCAGCTGTTGAAGGAAAAAAGATTTTTAAAATTTATTTATCTGGTTTGTTTTATGTAAAAATTTGGTTTTTATTTTTAACATTGTGTAAAAAGTGTTAAAATTTAAATAGTAATTAATTCTGTTAATTATTTTTAAAAACGAATTTTTAAAACGGTTTCGAAAATTTTAAAATGCAGATTGAAATTTTTGCTTTAATACGTCTTAAAAAAAATGAACACTATGAATTTTTTTCTTCTAAAACCATTTTAAATTTTCAGAATTATCGCAGGGAAAATTCCCCCGGGGAAAATGACCATAGGGGGGGGTTTGTAATGTCATTTTGTAAAATTTTTTTTTTTTGTCCCCGATTGTCCCCAAAGTTTATTGCATTTTTAAATTTATAGAACGCCATTGGACTTAGAGAATTTTCAGTGAATAAAGAAATTTAAGGGGGAAATTTAGAAAATTGCATTGAGGAACTTTAAATAAAACATTGTGGAAACCCCAGAAATTAGTTTTTGAAATAATAAGTCTGACATGGTTTTTTGTATGTTTCATGTTGGAAATCGCCATTTTTTTGGAAACCCAAAAAATATTTTTAAATAAAAACTTTTTTAAAAACATTAAAAATTTTAAAATGCAAAAGGGTTTCCCCCCCCCTTTTAAATTTGTACTTAATAGAACCTTGGCAGCGGGTAACAAATGGCGCCCTTTTTGGGTTTTTGGGTATTTTTTAAAAATTTTAAAAAAACAAAACATTTTTAAATTTTATCCAAAAACTTATCTGCAGATTTTGTTTTGTGTGATTTAAAAACTTTTATTTTAAAAAATTTTTGGAGCTTTCCTGATCAAATCATAACTCACAAATTTTTTGGGCCCAAAATTTTTTTAAAAAACCCTCACCCGGGGAAAAAGGGGTTCCCCTTTTTGGGGAAACAACACGGAAAAAATTGCCTCATCGGGCCACAACACATTAAAAGGGGAAAACCCTTTTTCATTTTTTATCTTTAAAATCAATTAGTAAAGCTAGTGACAGTGGTGGGGGCCTTTTAACCCCGGTTCTAAAAATTTTTCACATTTTTTCCTTTTTCTTAGGATTTCCCCTTAGATACATATTTTTTTTATAGAAATCTTTTTTCATTTTACATATCAGTCAAAACTGGTATAAAATTTTTAAAACCCTTTTTGGGGAAGTATAAAAAAATTTAAATGCTTTTTTTAATTTCCCCTTAAGTGAGAAAATTTTACAAAAAGGAAGTTTGCATTTCACTAAAAACATGCAAGAAACAAATTTTGGGAAAAGGGGTTGGTACAGGATTTTTTGAAGGTGAAATTTTTTTGATCCCCCGAATTTTTCCCAGTTTTAAACCAAATTTTAAAAAAGCTCCCTTTCCCGAGAAGATTTTAAAATTTAAAAAACAGTTTTCAAAGTTTTTTTTAAATTTTAAAAATTTTTTATCACAGTGAAATTTTAAATTCCCCGTGAAAAGTAAGTTGTTTTTAAAACGGTCATTTTTTTTGGGGAAATTGAGTTGCATAGTGTAAGGGGGGAAAAGTAAAAAAAAAATCAGATTTTAGTATTTTTAAAATTGGTATTTTTTTTTTTTTCCCCAAATTTATTTCAGGGGGCTCCATGCTGCGGGGTTTTTTTTTACTTTTTTTTTTTTACCTGACCTCATACAGTTCAAACCCTTTTTATTAAAAAAAACACACACACACACACACCCCCACAAAAACAAAAAAAAACACAAAATTTAAAACCCAAAAAACAAGAAAAAAAGGACAAAATTTTTCCCCAAAAATTTCTGGGAAAATAAAGGGAAAATTAAAAAAATTTTGGGGAAAAAAGGGGGGTTAAAAGTAACCCCCAAAAAGGGTAGGAGACCCCCGGGGGTATTTTTAAAAAAAGGGTTTCCCCTTTAAAATTTGCTTTTCCAAAAGGAAAAAAAGGAAAAAAAAACCAAAATTTTAAAAAAAAAAAACTTTTTAAAAGGGGGGGAAATAAAAAAAAACAAAATTGACTGCCCCCCCCAAATTTTCTTTCTACCCCAAAAATTTTTTTTCCCCTTTAAAAAAAAAAAAACCCCAAAATTGGGTTAAAAATTTTCCTTTAAAAACCCAAAAACTTTGAAAAAAAAAAATCAAAAAATGTTTAAAAAAAGAAAAAAAAAAAAAAAAAACCAAAAAATTTCCCCCTTTTCCCCCAAAAACCCCATTTTAAAATAAAACCCCCAAAAAACCCCCTACACAAAAAATCCCCAAAGTATAAAAAAAAAAATCCCCTTCCCCCGGTTAAAAAAAAAAAAAAGGGGCCCCCCCATTTGGGCCCCCTTATGCTTAAGAAAAATCGGAAAAAATCCCCCCCAACCCCAAAACCCCCCTTAAAACCCCCCAAATAAAAAAATTTTTTTAAAAAATAGAACCCCCCCAAAAAGCATTTTTTAAAAAATTGAGGGGGCGGAAGAAAAAACCCCCAAAGGGGTTCATTTCCCCCATTTTCCCCCCCCAAAAATTTGGGTTTCCCCCAATTTTTAAAAACCCCCCAAAAATTTAAAAAAAAACCCCAAAAAAAACCCCAAAACCCCAAAAGGGCCCCCAAACCCCCGGTTCCCCCCCCCCATACCCCCTTAAAAGGCCCCTTTAAAACCCCCGGCCCCTTTTGGGGCCCCCCGACCCCCCCCCAATTTACCCACCCCAGGGCCCCCTGTTTTTAAAAAATTTGGGTAAGGTAAATTTTAAACCCCAAAATTTTAAAAAACCCAAAAAATTTAAACCCCCAATTTTTTTTTGGGGGCTTTTTTGAGAAAAAATTTTTTTCCCTTTTTTTTTTTTTCCCCAAAAAAGTTTTGTAAAAATTTTTTTTGGTTTTAAAAAATTTTTCCCAAAAAAAAAACTAAACCGGGGCCCTTTTTTTCCCCATTTTTTTCCTTTTAAAAAAAATTTTTTAAAAAAATTTTTTTCTATTTTTCCCCAATTTTAAAAAAAAAATGAAAATTTTTGGGGGGCCCCAAAATTTTTACCCCGGGGGTTTTTAATTTTTAAACAAATAAATAAAATTTATGGGAAATCCCTTTTAATCTTTTTTAAAAAAACACATTTGGGTTTTAAGGGTTTTTAAATTTTCCAAATTTTTTAAAAAAAAAAACCCAAAATTTAAAAAAAAATCCCCCCGGTTTGGGAAAAATTTTGGTTTAAAAAGGAAAAAAACCCCATTTTTGTTTTTGTTTAAGCCCAAAAAGGGGGGGGCCCAAATTTTTTGCCCCCAAGGTTTTTAAAATTTTAAAAAACTTAGAAAAAAACCCCCCGACCCCAAAGCTCCCCAAAACCCCAAATTTTTTAAAAACCCCAAACCCCCCGGGGAAAAATTTTTTCCCCCCCAAGGGGTTTTTTTTCCCTTTAAAAACCCCCCCTTTAAAAAATAAAACCCCCCTTTTGGGTTTTGGGAAAAAAAATTTTTTGGGCCCAAAAAAGGGCAAAAATTTTTTTTAAAAGGGGGCCCGGGGCCCCCTTTTTTCCAAATATCAAAAAACCCCGGGGGGCCGGGTTTTTGGTTTCCCCAAAAAAGGGGGTTTTTAAAGGGGATTTTTTATTCCCCCATGTTAAAAAGGGGACCCCAAAGGCGGGGCCAAATTTGCCCCCAAAAGGGGCCCTGAAAAAAAAAAAACTTGGTTGTAAAATTTTTAAAAAAACATTGTTTTCAAAAACCAAAAAAAAAAAACCCGGGCCCCCTTTTGGGTTTCGGGGGAAAATTTTTAAAGGGTTTTTTCCTATATTACCCCATTTTAAAAAACAAGTGACCCCTGGGGGGGGCCCCAATTTTTTCCCCGGGGGGGCCCTGATTTGAAAAAAACTTGGAAAAGATCCAAAAGACAATGCCCACAAAATATCTTAAAAACCCCGGCCTTGTGGTTTTTGAGAAGAATTTTTTAATTTTTTTTCCCAAAAATTTTTTGCCTTTGAAAAAAAAGGGGGCCCCTTTTTGGGGGGGCCCAAAATTTTTTAAACCCCCGGGGAAAAATTTTTAAAATTTGGGAGAACCCTAAAAAAAGCTACTACCAAATATCTAAACCCCAGGCCCTTTTTTGGTTTCTGAAAAAGAAAATTTTTTTTTTTTTTCCCCAAATTACCCCATGAAAAAAAGGGGACCCTTAGGCGGGGCCAAATTTGACCCCAGGGCCAAAAATTTAAAAAAACTTGGGGTGATCTACTAAAACCCCTGCTGAAAACCAAAAAAAAAAAACCCGGGGGCCTTTTTGGGGTTTTTTGAGAAAAAGTTTTTTTAAGTTTTCCCATTTTTTCCTTTTTTTTTAAAACAATTGACCCCCGGGGTTTGGGGGAAATTTTTTTACCCCCGGGGGCCAATTTTTAAAAACCCCTTGGGGAGAAACCCCAAAAAACCCCAACTACTTTAAAAATTTTAAAATCCGGGGCCCTTTGGTTTTGAGAAAAAATTTTTTTTCCCCTTTTTTTTCCAAAATTAAAAACCCTTTTTAAAAACGGGGGAAACCCCGGGGGGGGAAAAAAAAAAAAGGAAAAAAAAAAAGAAAAAAAAAAAAAAAGAAAATTTAAAACCCCAAAAAAAAAAGGGGGGAAAAAAAATTTTAAAAAAAAATTTAAAAAAAAGGGAAAGGGGGAAAAAAAAAAAGGGAAAAAAAAAAAAATTTTAAAAAAAAAAGAAAGGAAAAAAAAAATTAAAAAAAAAAATGAAAAAGGGGTTTTAGAAAAAAATTTAAGAAAAAAAAAAGAAAAAGGGAAAAAAAAAAAAAAAAAGGAAAAAAATTTAAAAAAGGGTAAATTTTAAAAGGAATTTAAAAAAATAAAAAAAAAAAAAAACCCCCAAAAAAGAAAAGAAAATTTTTTAAAAAAGAAAAAACCCCGGGGGGGGGGCCAAAATTTTTGGGCCCCCAAAAACCATGATTTGAACAAATTTGGGGAGTGATCTAGTAGACAATGCTAAACAACCAAATTTTCTAAACCCCAGGCCTTTTTGGTTTTCTGAGAAAAGTTTTTTTTAAAAATTTTTTTTTCCCCAAAAATTTTTGCCTATGTAAATCAAGTGACCCAGGGGGCCCCCAATTTTTTACCCCAGGGCCCTAATTGGAAAAAAACGAAAAGAAAATCCACGAGACAATGCTACAAAACCAAATACCCTTTTAAACCCCCGGGGCCCCTTTTGGTTTTTGAGAAAAATTTTTTAAAAAATTTTTTTCCCCCAAAATTACCTATTAAAATCGGGGCCCCCTTTTGGGGGGGGGCCAATTTTTCCCAATGGCCCCTGATTTGAAAAAAAATTGTAGAAAAACCCATAGACAATGCTACATACCATATTTTTTTTAAAACCCCCCCCTTTTTGGGGGGTTTTTGAGAAGAAGTTTTTTTTTTAAGGGTTTTCCTATGTTAGAAAAAGTTAAAAAAAAGTGACCCTAGGGGGGCCAAATTTGCCCCGGGGGGCCCCTGATTGAACAAATTTTTGGGTTTTTTGATCTACAAAACAGTGCTGCAAAACCAAATATTTTAAAAACCCCCATGCCTTGGGGGTTTTTTGAGAAGAAGTTTTTCCCCAATTTTTTTTCCCATATTAGCCTATGTTAAATCAATGACCCCTGGGGGGGGGCCCAAATTTTTTTACCCCAGGGTCATGTTTTTTAAAAAATTTTGGGAGAGATCCACCAGCCCCAAAGCTCCAAAAACCAAAAAAATTTTTAAATCCATGCGTTTGGTTTCTGAGAAAAAAAATTTTTTAATTTTTTTTTTTTTTTTTTTAATATTAGCCTTTTTTTTAAAAACCCAAAGCCCCCCCGGGGGGGGGCCAAAATTTTTTAACCCCCCGGGTAATACTTTTTACAATCGGGGAAAAAATCAAAAATCATCTACACCCCCCAAAAAACAAAAATCCGGGGTTTGGGGGTTTTTTGAGAAGAAATTTTTTTAATTTTTTTTTTTTAAAAAAAAACCTATGTAAAATCAGGTGACCATTGGGGGGGGCCCAAAATTTTGACCCCCGGGCCAAAATTTTGGGAAAAAATTTTGGGGGGAAAAACTACTAACAATGCAAAAAACCCCCCAAAAATAAAAACCCCCCCGGCCCTTTTTTTGGTTTCGAAAAAAAAATTTTTTTAAAATTTTTTTCCCCAAAAAAAGCTTTTTTTAAAATTTTAAGCCCCCCCCGGGGTGGAGCCAATTTTGACCCCAGGCCCCTTTTTTTTTCAATTTTGGGGAAAAAAGGGCAAAAGATCATACTCCCAAAACCAAAAAATCAAAACCCCCAGGCCTTAAGGTTTTTTAAAAAAAGATTTTTTCAAGTTTTTCCTATTTTAAATCTATGAAAAATTTTAGGCCCCCCCCGGGGGGGGCCAAATTTGACCCCAGAGCCATGTTTTTTAACCCAAAATTGGGGAAAATTTATCTAGTAGACAATGCTAAAAAACCAAAAAAACTAAACCCCCGGCCTTGTGGTTTTTTTGAGAAGAAAAATTTTTTAAAAATTTTTTTCCCATTTTTTTCCCCATTTTAAAAAACAAGGGGAAAACCCCTGGGGCGGGGTCAATTTTGACCCCGGGCCCCAAAAAAATTGGGGAAAAAACGTAGAAAGAATCCACGAGAAAATTTTCCCAAAACCCCCAAAAATCTAAACACCGGGCCCCTTTTTGGGTTTTTTAGAAGTTTTTTTTAAAAAAGGGTTTTTCCCCCTTTTAAAACCTATGTAAAATCGGGGGCCCCCCTTGGGGGGGGCCCCAAATTTGACCCAAAGGTCATGATTTGTAAAAACTTGTAGAGACCCCTAAACAATGCACAAAACCAAATATCTAAACTACGGGCCCCTTTTGGTTTCTGAAAGAAGATTTTTTAAAGGGTTTTTTTCCCATTTTAAAACCTATGTTAAATCAATGACCCTGAGGGGGGGGCCAAAAAATTTACCCCGGGGGCCCGATTAAACCCAAAAATTTGGGTTTTGTCCACTAGATTTTTAAACACACCAAATTTTTTAAATCTATTTTTTGGGGTTTTTTTGGGAAATATTTTTCAATTTTTTTTCCCCCTTTTTTAAAAGCCTAGGGTTTAAAAAAAATGCCCCCCGGGGGGGGGCCCAAAATTTTTTTCCCCCGGGGGCCCCTGATTGAACAAACTTGGTTGTGACTACTAGGCTGGCACCCCAAAATTTTTCAAAAACCCCCGGGCCCCTTTTTTTTTTTTGGAAAAAAATTTTTTTTAATTTTTTTTCCCATTTAGCCAAAATTTTAAAAAACAATGCCCCCCCGGGGGGGGGGCCCAAATTTTACCCCAGGGTCAAAAATTGAAAAAAATTTTGGTAAAAAATCTCCCAAACCCCAAAGCACCCCCCCAAAAACTTAACTCTATCCCTTTGGGGGGTTTCTGAGGAAATTTTTTTTAATTTTTTTTTTCCCAAATTTTAAAACCTTTTTTAAATCAAGTGACCCCTGGGGGGGGGCCCAAATTTTTGGGGCCCCGGGGGCAAAAAATTTTTTCAACCCCGGGGAGAGAGTCATAAGATCATCTACTTTTCCAAATATCTAAACTGCAGGCCTTTTTTGGGTTTTTTAGAAAAAAAAATTTTTTTAAGTTTTTTTTCAAAATTTTTGCCTATGAAAATCAGTGACCCTATGGCGGGGCCCCCCAAAATTTTTGCCCCCGGGGGGCCCAAAAAAATTTTTAAAAAAATTTTGGGCGGATAAAATAGACAATGCTGAACACCAAATATTTTAAAAAACCACCTTTTTTGGTTTTTTCTGAAAAAAAAAATTTTTAAAAATTTTTTCCCCATTTTAAAACTTATTTTAAAACCCCAAATGACCCCTGGGGTGGAGCCATTTTTCCCCCCGGGTCATAATCTGAAAAAAATTTTTGGGAGAGGGGGAATAAGAGCATGCTACTCCCAAAAAAACAAAAGGCTAGGCCTTGTTTTTTGGAGAAGAAGATTTTTTCAATTTTTTTCCCATATTAGCCTATTTTAAAAAAAATAAAAAACCCCCCGGGGGGGGGGTAAATTTTTTTACCCCGGGGGGCCCAAAATTTTTGGGGAAAAAAAGAAAAAAAATCCACGAGACAATGCACCCCCCCAAAAAAACTAAAAAAACCCCCCCTTTTTTTTTTTGGGGAAGATTTTTAAAAAATTTTTTTCCCAAAAATTTTTGCCTAGGGGGAAAAAACAGGGCCCCCCCTTTTGGGGGGGCCAAATTTGACCCAAGGGGCATGATTTGTAAAAACTTTGGGGGGGAGAGACCCAGTAAACAATGCAAAATACCAAACATCTAAACCCGGGGCCTTTTTGGGGTTTTCCCCGAGAAAAGATTTTTAAAGGGTTTTTCCCAAAAATTTTTGCCTATTTTTTAAAACAAGTGCCCCCCGGGGGGGGGGGCCCAAAATTTTACCCCAGGGCCATGATTGAACAAACTTGGTTGTGACCCCACTAGACAGTGCTGCCCCCCAAAAACCCCAAACCCCCCAAAGGCCTTTTTGGGTTTTTTGGAAGAAAAAATTTTTTAAGTTTTTCCTATATTAGCCTAGGGGTTTAAACCCCAAGGGGGACCCCTGAGGGGGGCCCAAATTTTTTACCCCGGGGGGCAAGATTTGAACAAATTTGGGTTTTGAAATCTCCCCGACAATGCTACAAACCAAAAAATTTTAAAATCTATCCCCTTGGGGGTTTTCTGAGGGGAATATTTTTCAATTTTTTTTTTCCCATATTAGCCTTTTTTAAAAAACAATTACCCCTGGGGGGGGGCCCAAAATTTTTACCCCAGGGTCAAAATTTTTTTTCAATCTTGGTAGAGGTCATAAGATCATCCCAAAAAAACCCCAAAAACAAAAAAATTCAGGCCTTGTGGTTTTTGAAAAAAAAATTTTTTTTAAGTTTTTTTCAAAATTTTTCCTAGGGGAAAATCAGGGGACCCTTTGGGGGGGCCAAAATTTTTTAAAAACCGGGGGGCCCCAAAAAATTTAACAAACTTGGTCGTTTTTTACTATCCCAAAGCTGAACCCCCAAAAAATCTTAACAAAGGCCTTGGGGGTTTCTAAAAAAAAGGAAAAAAAACAAGTTTTTCCCATATTAGCTTAAGTTAATCAATTTACCCCTGGGGGGGGGCCAAAATTTTTTCCCCCAAAATGTTCATAATTTTTAAAATCTTTGTAGAGAGTCAAAAAATTTTATATTCCCCTACAAAACTTTTTAAACCCAGGCCTTATGGTTTTTGAAAAGAAGATTTTTTTTAATTTTTTTTCCTATTTTACTATGTAAAATCAGGGACCCCTGGGGCGGGGAAAAATTTTACCCTAGAGCCATATTTGAACAAACTTGGTAGTGAACCCAAAAAAAAAAAGGGGAAAAACCCCAAAAAAATCAAAAAACCCCCGGGCCCTTTTGGTTTCGGAGAAGAAGTTTTTTAAAATTTTTTTCCCCTTTTTTAAAAACCATTTTAAAAACAAGTGACCCCCGGGGGGGGGGCCCAAATTTTTTTACCCCAGGGCATAATCTGAAAATCTTGGTAGAGAGTCATAAGAGCAAGCTAAAAAAAACCCAAAAAAAAAAAGGGGAAAGCCTTGGGTTTCGGAGAAAAAAAATTTTTTCCAAGGTTTTTTTTTTATTTTGCCTATGTTAAATCAAGGCCCCCCCGGGGGGGGGGCAATTTTGAACCCCGGGGGCCCTAATTTAAAAAAATCTTGGTAGAGAGTCTAAGATCCTCTACATCCCAAAAAAACAAAAAAATTTAACTTGTGGTTTGGGTAAAAAAATTTTTTTAAAAATTTTTTTTTAAAAAAACAAATTTTTTTTACTCCTGTGACCTAGTTTTTTTCCCAAAACAAAATAATTTTAACAACTTTGGAAAAGGGGCCCCCCTAATGAACATTCCGTTGAAGTTTTTTCAAAATCCATTTTGGGTTTAGAAGGAGATTTTTTTAAAAAAAAAATTTTTAAAAGGGCGGACCACGCAGGGGAGGGGCGGGGGGCGAGGGGAAAAAAAGGGGATAAAAAAAAGCCACCAGGGGCACGTTGTGCTCGGGGAGTTTTAAAAACCCCAAAAAAAACTCTTTTTTAAAAATTTTTTTTTTTTCAATTCCCAAAACCCTCTCCCTTTTTTTGGGAAAAAGGAAAAGGGGGGAAATTTAAATTGGGGGAAAAAATTTTTTAAAAAAAAGGGGTTTTTATCCTTTTCCCAACACGGGGGTTTTTAAAACCCTTGGGGTCAAAAATTTTTTTTTGGGGGAAAAAAGGGGAAACATTAAAAAGGGGAGTGCGGGGGGTAAAATTAGAAAAAATTTGGCCCAAAGGGGGGCTACTGTTTATCATATCCAAAAAAAAATGGGAAGTGCTTAGGGCCCCCATGGGGCTTTTTAAAAAGGGAAAAAAAAAAATTTTTCCGACAACTGGGGGCAGGGGAAACGATTCTTTCTCTCAGTGTTTTTGAGAAATTTGGGCTTGCACGCCGGTGGATCGAGTTCGATTCTGACTGGGTCGATTTTTTTAAAAAGGGGGCAGCATGGGATAATGAAAAAATGCCAGCCCCAAACCCTTTTCCCATTTTTCCCCCAAAGGGCCCAAATCTCGGGTCGAGACTTTTTCATGGGGAAAGCAATGTGACGATGATTTTTACACTAAAAAAAATTTTAAAAACTTTTTACAACTGCCCCCCCAAGGGAAAATCGATTTTTTTGGGCCCCCGGGGTTAGAGCACTTGTTTTTCAGGCCAGGGGGCCGGGTTTTTGATCCTATCCCCCGGGCGAGTTTGTTACTTTTTTGGAAAATTTTAAAGAAAGCATCATGGAGAAATTTTTACTTGTGAACAAGGGGGGGCAGTGGGACTGTAGGGGTTTTTTGGGGCACAAATTTTTTGGGGGGGTTTTTGAGAGAGCGTAGAACTTGAGAGATACAGATATTTTAAAACGGGGGGTTTTGGGAGGTTTGCGAAAAGATTTTTAAAAAAAAAGCTGTTTTTTATGGGGAAAAAACAAAAAACAAAGATGATTCAAGAAGAATAAAAAGGGGGAAGGGCTAAAATTTTAAAAACCCCCCTTTTTTAAAATAAGCCTTGTAACAAAAGGTAAGTTTTGGGGGAAAAAAAAAAAATATTTCGTTACTGGGGGGAAAAGAAAAACTGAAACAGTTACAAATTTTTTCATGGTGCTTTTTTTTAAAACATTAGCAAGAGACAAGAGTGGGTTTTTTAACCAAAAAATGTAAGACACATGAAAATTTGTAACAAGAGGGAGGAAACCCCCGGGGGAAAAAGATTTTTCCCCCGAGGAAAAAAAGGGGCAAGTAGGGTTTGGGGGACCAAAAAAAATTTAGACCCACAAACCAACTTTTGGGGGAAAAATTTTTTTCCCCAAATTGCCTTTTTTTTGTAAAAAGAAAGGTCATATCCCCCGAGATTGTCCCCCAAACCTTTTATACCAAATTTTTTTGTATTGCTTTTTAAACAGAAAAGGGGGGTATTAAGAGGGATTGCCCAAACTGTTTTAAAAACTCATGTCATGGGATCCCGGGGCCCCCGCACGAGGGCAAGATCCCAAACTGGTCGGGGAAACCATTGAGGGGTTTTTTTTTTCTTGAATGATACAAAAAAAGAGAGCTTTTTTTTTGGGTACAAGGAGTTTGTGAGTTTATTTGCAGAGTCCCTTTTTTTCGTCAAAATTTCAGGGGTAAAAGGGGGAAACCTGTGGGGGACATTTTCAATACGGGGTTGCAGATGGTAACAGTTTGCCATATAAGGTTTTTTTGAATTTAAATCAAAGATTTTTTAAATTTAAAATTTAAAACCTTTTTTTAAAAACTATTTTTTTGTTACCCGGAAATAAAAAAGTATTCTGGGGAGAACACCAATTTTTATTGGAACCAAAAAATTTTTTAAGAATTAAGGCAAAATGTAAACGAAACTTTTTAAAAAAGATTCTATGTTTGCTAAACCCCTTTTTTAAAAACCCTTTGGGAAAAATTTTTTTTTTCAATGACCCTTTTAAAAAAAAATTTTGCAAAAGAAATAAATATAGATTAAACCTTAATAGAAATGCCAAAAGCCCCCAAAATTACATTAAAAAAACCCCCAAAGGGGCCCCCTTGGGGAAAATTTTTTTGGGCCCCACAGGGGGAAAAAGTTAGAAATTTTTCCTAGTGCAATTGCCACCATTCAAGAAGCAGATGCTAGAAAGAGCATACCACTTTCACTGATGTTGCTCCAACAGTTATTGTTTACCCCAAAACGGGGAAAAAGGGGGGGAGGTGGGTTAAATTTAAAACCAAAAACCCCACTTTAAAAATTCTGTGACTATTGCACCAAAAGGCTTTTTTCTGTGAGAAAAAACCCCCTTTTAAAAAAAGAGGTCTTTAGAAAAAATTTTCCCCAAAAAACGGGCCAAAGGGGGAAAATTTTAAAATTGAATTTTTTATAAAGGGGGAATTTTCTCAGTCCAGAGAAAAAAACAGAATTGCGTTTTTAAAATTAAAAAAAAACAAAAAACAATTTTTTGTAATGATACAACATAGAGTTTTTAAAAAATCAACCACAAATAGATTTTATAGATAGTAAAAACCCTTTAACCCAAAAAGGGATGGGGCCCAAAAACCTCCTGCATGAGAATGAAATCCGCCCCCCACACTGACAGGGGTCACTTGGGGGGGAAAAAAACCTTTTCCAAAACCCCCCCCCAAAAACCCCCAAAAAGTTTTTTTTTTTAAAAAAAAGAAAAAAGGGAAGCTAAGAATATGTGTTGTTTTTCGGGGAAGTAAATAAATTAACGTGAAAGACGCATTTGCCTTGCCCATGGAAAAAAAATTTTTGATTGTTTATGGAGAAAAGGGGGTTTAGCACGATCCCCCAAAAAAACAGGTTACCATCAGATTAAATTTGAAGAAAACCCCCCAAAAGGGGAAAAAAACAGTTTTTAAAAGGTTTTTTAGGGTTTTTCCTTTGACCCAAGCTCCCAGGTTTGACCCGGGAAATTTCCCAAAAAGCCCTTTTTTTTTTCCCCCCGGGGAAAAAAATTTTACCAAGCTTTTATTTTGACCCGGGGGAATAACAGTTGGTGCGTCAATACCACAAGATCATTTTGGGCATAAAATTTAAAAACCCCCCCGCCTTTACAGTTTTTCGGGGATCAATTAGTGAAAATGACCCATCCCCCCCCCCCCCCCCCCCCAAATTTTAAAAAGCTACACTGTCATTTTTCTCTAATTCCCCCCAATAAATTTACGTTTTGGGGGCCCCGGAAAAATTTTTGGGGAAAACCCCCAATGGCCCCAAATACAGTATTTTAATTTTCGGGGCCCGCACGAGGTTGCTGGATCCCGTTTTACGATTTTTTAAAAAAAAATTAAAAGGGGGAGGACCAGGCTAAATGTTTTATTTCCCTTTTGGGGTTTTAAATCGGGGGAATTCCGATTGGAATCGCTAAATTTTTTTTTTGTTTTATTACAACAAAATTTTTTTTTAAGGGGCCCTAATTAAACCCCTGCGGTTTAGATAAAAGGTGTGATGATTTTAAAAAAATTAGGTAGTTAAAAATGCAACTTCTAAGTGGGACCAAAACCGAAAGTAGATCGCCCAAACAGAAAAAAACAAGATTAAAAAAGAAGGTTAGTAAAACCTTTTGTTTTTTTCCCCCAAAAAGATTTTGGGGGGAAAAAGTTTTTTAATTTTAAAAAGCCAAAAATTTCATCTAAGTAAAATGAACGTTTTGATATTGGGCCCCCTCCATTTTTTTTTTAATTTAAAAAAAAACAAGTTTTTCCCCCCCTTTTTTAAATTTAAAAAAGGGGGGGCCCAATCTCAAAAAGAATATTGCAGCTTTTTTTCTTTCCCACATTAAGGGTATCTTTCTTTTAAAAAAAACATAGAAATTCTAGAATGGGACAAATTAAAAATTTTTTCCCCCTTTTTAAAATTAAAAAAATTTTTAACAGACATTATGATTACCCCTTTTTTTAAAAACCCTTATAAAAATGCATTTTCCCCCTAAGGAAAAAATATAATACTTAAAATTTTTTTTTTACTATTTTTAAAAGGTTTTGGTTTTTTTTGTGATGATTAACCGTCCCCCAAATTTTTTTTAAATGAAATCAAACACCATTTTTGGGGAAGAAAAAAAACTCCCTTTTTTAAAAAGGAAAAAAATTTTTAGCATAAACCGTTGTCCCGGATAAAAAATTATAAAATTTTTTTTTGTTCAAAAAAATTTTAAAAAAAAAATTTAAATTTTTTTTTTTTTTTTTTATTTTTTTTTAAACAGAACAATTTTTGGGTTCATTTGAACAGCATTTAGAAAGGTTTTTTAAAAAAAAATTTACACTTCCCCCTAAATCGGGGAACCCCCCCAATTTTTTCCCCGAAAAAAAATTTTCCCCCGTAAACCAAGAGAAAATTTTCTCGACCATGTTGTTAGTGGGGAAGGGATTTTTAAAAAAAACCCGCCCCCAAAAAGAAAGGTTTTAAAAATTTGGGGCCCCCTTCCCCCAAATGCGAAAAACTGCTCCCCTTTTTTTTTTTTGCGGTTACTCTCCCCCAAAAAACAGAGGGTTATCCCAGACAAAATACCAACAGATTTAAAAAAGATTTTTTCGTTTTTGGTGACTAAAACAGCCACCCACAATGCTGGGAAATGACCACATAGACAAAACAATGAACCCCCCCGGATGGGCAACATCCAAAACCCCAAAAAGGGAAACCCCCAACTCTTTTTTTTGGGGACGATGGTACCCTACGTCCAAAAACCCCCCAAATTGCCTTCTTTCAAAAGATTAAACTACATGGGGGGGACCCGGGGGAAAAAGGCGATCAGTTTGGGGGAAAAAAAATTTCCGCCCCGTTTATTTGAAAACCCCCGGCACAAAGTCAGCACTGCATCCACGTCCCCCAAAGGAACCCCCCCAAAAAGGCCAAATGGACCTTATACAGCCATCCTGTGATGAAATCTGTAAGGCCATCAGAACTGACGACCCCGGGCAATTAAAAAAAATGGAAAAAAGGGTTTTTTCACAAAAATTTTGAAAGCTGTACCAGGGGGGGCCAAAAAAAAACATTTAAATCGCGTACTGTAGTGAAAGTTTTCAGGAATTACAAGGGAGTTTTTAGAAAGGGGCCCCCCGGGAACAAAAACCCCCCCCCCCACAAGAAAGCTTTTTGCGACCTACCCCAAAAAGCAAAAGCCCCAAATTTTCCCCCCGGCACAACCTTTAAAAACCCCCGGAAAAGTTGGAGACCCAAAAACGCTCCCTTTTTGAGGGTAAAAAGGCAGCAAACAAACGGCAAACCCCAAAAGAATTTTTAGTGACGCCCCAAAAAAAAAAAGGAAAACGGAACGAAGGCACAAAAGGGGGGCACGGGATGGGAAAACGTCAAGCACATGCACCCAGCTGCCCCCTTTTCCCGTAGGGGGAACTCAAAAAAGCCATCAGAACCCCGCTGAAAAAGGGGAAATCGCCGGGGCCAGGGGTGTCACACATAAATGTTGGCCCCCCTTAGGCAATAAAAACTTTTTGGGAAACTCCAGGACATCAAAAAAACAGCGGGGGCTCCCCCAGATCTGGGGGGGCCATTAGGGGCCCCAAACCTGGGAAAAAGGGGGAAGCGGCAAACCCTTTTTGCCCCATATGCCCAAAACCCGTTGTGTGGGAAAAAAACCCCTGGAGGGGAAAATTTTCAAAAATATCGCCTCAAGTACTACCTGGAAGAAAAACCCAATTTCTACATGAAAACCCCAAACAAGCAGCGTAGAAAGTTTTTCCCCTAAAAAACCAAAACCAAAATACCTAGTTCAAGAAATTTAGGTTTCCTTTCCCCAAAAACAAAAGTCCCCCTTTTTGGGAGCATGGATTGAACCTACAGCGGCCTTTGATAAATTCGGGGCGGGGGGGTCTCCTTGTCAAGCAAATTTAAAGGGGGGGTTTTTAAGGCAACCTCTTAGATGGACCCAAACTTACTCCGCAACAGGAGAGTAAAACCGGGGTGGGGGTTTTAGAGTAAAAAGTTTCTTTTATGGCAGGGAAAATTTCCCCCAAGGGGGCGTCCTCTCCCCCCTACCTTCTTCTTCCCCAAAACAATGATCGGGGTTTAAAAAAAAAAAAATTGGAGTACATGAAAATAAAAGAAAGCAAAAGACTTGGGGGTTTTTGGGGCCCCGGGGAAAAATATGCCCCCAAAAACCCCCCTTTAGAATACAAAAAGGCCACCCCAAAAGCCCCGTCATTTGGGGCCCGAAGCCCCGGGGTGTCCCCAGAAAAAAAGGAAAATCTTCCACAACACTTTTTTACCATGTCGCCAAAACCCCGAAGGCAGTCCCCATTTGGATGGGCACACCTCCGCTTAAAGAGGGGCCAAGAAAATTATCTTGGGGGGTTTTTTGACAAAAGACAGACAAGGAAACCACACATTGCCGAGCAAAAGGGGGGGAAGGCTCGGAAGAAACTGGCAATAATCCCCAAAAGCTTGCGGGGAAAACAGGGTGGGTGGGGGAAAAACGGCAAAATACTGTGCGGAAAAAGTATAACAGGGAATAGTGAAAACCTCACCTAGAAAAACTCGCCTGCCCGGGGCCCCCGCCCCCAAACCACCTTACAGATATTTGAAAGGTTTAAAACCAAACTTTTTTTATTTTTTTCAGGAGGGCACCATAACCACCTGACCAATTTTTTTCAAACCAAAAAAGGGGGCCGCCCCCGCAAGATACGTAAAATCATTTTTTTTAAACCCCCAAATTTCGTGGAATCTTAAACACGTCATTTTTTTGAACATTTTTTGTTGGGGTTAATATTCGGGATAATGGGGCCCCCCCCCGAAATCGGGCGAAAAAAAAATCCCCCGGGGAAAAAAAAAAATGGTTTTTTTAGGAAATTTTCCCCAAAAACCCCCCCGAAAAAAAAAGAAATAGAGTGCCAAACCCCCAAAACCCCATAAAGACAGGGGCAAGGTCTAAAAAAAAAACCCACCGCGACATACCAAAAAAGTAAAAAACGGTATGGGGTTTTTGCTCCCTTTCTTAGCGCTCTATATAAGGGTATTGCAGGACGATTTCCCCCCGGGGGGCAGGAAGTGACCGGTGGTATCATGTCACATTCTACGGCGGGAAAAATCAAAAAAAGGGACACTAAACTGTCCCCCATGAAAAACCCCCCCCCCCCCGAAATGACTGAAATAAAGGTCCGGGACGTTAAACCCGCCAAATTAACTATCAAAAAAAAAAATTCAAGCGGGGAAAAAATTTTTTGTCCAAAAAAAGGGCCCAAAAGGGGGAAAAGGGGGAAACCCCCCCTCTTTGGCATGAGACTACTCTCCCGGGTAAACGATTCACAAATCCATTTGAAAATGACCTGTCTGCAGCTTTCAATCCGCGCCAGGGTTTTCCCAAACCCCCCAACCAAAAAAAAGGGAAAAAACCAAGGGGCCCCCAAAAATTGCTCTAGCTATGATTAGCGGGGAAAAATAACCCCCAAAGGAATGGATCATGTCTACAAAAGATGGGGGAACAAAAAAAGCTATTTTAAAAAAAGGGGGAAAGGGGGGGTTTCATATAATTTTTTAAATGGTGTAAAAGGGGAAAAAAAACAAGAAACCCCCACAAAAAAAAAATGCGCAAATTACAAAGCTTGGGGGCAGAACCCCATTGGGGAAAAAATTTCCATAGTTGAAGACCTTTTGGGGGAAAAAGAGCTCAAGTGTTTTGGGGGTTTCCCTTTTTAACTCTCAATCTGTTTTTTACAACCCTGACCAACACCAAAAAAACCACAAAAAACCCGAGCACTGCAAAACCCCCTTTTTTTTTTAAAAATTTTTTTGTTGCCCCCCCGGTTTTGGGGGCTTTTAAAAATTTTGGTATTTCGGGGAAAAAAAAAAAAGGGAGACAAAAAAAACAAAAATTGGGATCCCATGTAAGCAAAACCCCCAGAAAGTAGCCATTTTCAAAATTTCCCCCGATTTGGGGGGCCCCCCCCCAAAAAAAGATTCATATCCCTCAACTACAAAAGGGGGGAGCAAATTGCCCCTGGTCAAACTGCGATCAGGTCAACGACTGAATCACATATGTACAGAAAGTAAAAAAGTGGTACCATCACCCTCTGTCCATGTGGTGAAAAAAAACCCAAAGGGGGGAAAAACCCCAAAAAATGCAAACGGCAGGGCCCCCGGAAGAAAAGCAAAAATGGCCCAAACCCAAAAATCTTATGAAAAAAAAATGATGGGGACCTGGGGGATCTGAAAAAAGACCAATTCATCTCTGAAAAAGGGGCCCCGGGCCGGTTTAAAAGGCGAAAAAAAAAAAAAAAAAAATTTTTAAAAAAGGGGGCCAAATAGCCCTAATCGCCCCAAACCCAAATAAAATCAGCTTTTTTTAAAAAGATTTAAGTCTCTTAAATTTTAAAACCCGGTTTCTACCACAGCAACCATTTTAAAAATTTTAAAAAAAAAAATTCTTAGTTTTGGGGTTTTATGTGGGGTCAAAAAGTGGGTTTTATTGGGTCAAATCTTAAAAAAAACCCTTTTTAAAAACCAAATGGCAAAAATTTTGGGGCCCCCAATTTTTTCATAAAAAATTGGTCGAATTTTTTTTCCCCCAAAGAATTTTTGGGCAATTTAAAAATTGGGGGCATGTGGGTCAAAAATAGGCCCCCGAAGTCAAATTTTTAAAAAAAAATTTTTTTACACTCTAGAGCCACTTTTTTGACCCAATTTTTATGAAATTTTGGGTTTGGGAAGCCCCTTTTTCCCTAATATTTTGGGGCAATTTTCAAATTTTGGTCATGTGGGGTCAAAAAGGGGGGGCATATATAAAAAAATCCAACAAAATCTTTTCTTTTTTTAATCAGGTGAGTCGTTTCCCCGGGCCCCTCATGGCCCTTTTTTTTTAAAAATTTTTTGTAAAAAAAAAAATATTTTTTATATATAAATATTATATATAAAAAATATTTTATTTTAAATAAAATATATATAAAAAAAAGGGGAACCCCCAAACCCCCCCCCCCCCCATTTCCTCTTTTTTTTAAGGGGGTCAACTTTTTTTTCAATTATGGTAGATAGCCATGAGGTGACCAAAAAATGCCAAAAAAAATTTTAAAAATTTAAAGACAAATTTAAAATTTTTAAATCTTCTATAAGGAGTTAATTAAAAGGGGAACTAATTTGGGGGGCCCAAAAAGGGGCCTCATTTTTCAAAAAGGGGTCAACTTTACTTTACAATTTGGTTGACAATCATAGTTGGGCCAAATTTTTTTTTTAAAAGAAAAAAAGGTCTGGCCGTCCCCGGTTTTTTTTGGGGGAAGAAATTTTTTTTAAAAATTTAAAAAAGATGCAAAAACCATATCGGGGGGCTCTCGCAGAAATTGTTTTTTCGGCAAGCCTCAAAACCTCCCATAAAAAAAAATGCCCCGATTGGGAGAGGTTCAAAAAAAAAAATTTTGGGGGACTTTAAAAAAAGGGGAGTTGCTCCCCAAAATTTTAAAAAATTTCACGGAACATTAAATTTTCTTTTTCCCCCGGGGAAAAAAATTTCACTTTTCCCCAATTTTAAAAAAGACTGCGCTCCGAAAAATTGGACAATTTTGAAATGCCCCCAAAAAGGGAAAAAACCCAAAACCCCCGGGGGTTTTTTCAGGGTTAAGAGGGTTATTGCCCTGGTTTTTTTTCCCCCAAAGTTACGGGGGCGTAAAAAATCTTTTTTGAATTCTTACTAAGTAAAAATTTAAAAAGGGGGGGGGGGGGTTTTTTTTTGCCTGTGGACGATTTGGACATTTTGGGGTTTTGGGCATTGTAAAAAGAAACATTGAATACATTTGAAAAAAAAAAGGGTTTTTTTTGCGCTCATTATAATTTGAGAACAGGGTTTTTGGAAAAGGGGGCACACCACCCAAAAAAAAAAAAAAAAGGGGGGCAGCTTTGGGGGAAAATTTTTTAGTCTGCTTCTGCCCTCCCCCAGGGTCACACTTTTGGGGGGGTTTAAACTTAATACTCCGGTTTTTGGGAATCTGACAGGTTTTTTTTTTGCTTACCCCGAGCAAATGTATTTAGGTGAGCTTTAGAATCGTTTTTTTTACTTTAAAAAAATTTTAAATTAACAGTATTCACCATATAAACGACGTCCACCCCAAATTTTTGGGGGAAAAAAGACCCCGAATGGGGGGGAGGCATCCGGGGATAGAATCGTGAATTTCCAGTCCGTTTTTTTTTTGCTCAAAACCCCCGCTCAGGGTGAGCTATTGGGAATCACCCTTCGTCCCTCGCCGTCCCGTCCGTCGTTTTGTCTTTCCCCCCCTCCCCAAAAAATTTTCTTTAAAAGACATCTCCAAGAAACCGCTGGGGCAGAATTTATAAAACTTGGGGGGTTTAAAAAAACCTTTTGGGGTGGGCCCTTTAAAAAATTTCTCAAATAAAAAAGATCCATGAAGAATCTTGGGGTTTTTATGGCCCCAAAAAAAAAAAAAATAATTGAAAACTTTGAAAATCATCCCTCTGAAAAAAACCCCCGGAAAAGAATTTTTTTTAAAAATTGGCAGGGATTCCTTGGGGGGGGGCCCCCTTTTTAAAAAATTTTTTCCAAAAAAAAATGTCCAGAAAACCCCGGTTGCCATGGCAACAAAAAAAAAAAAATTAAATTTTAAAACTTTGAAAAAAAAAACTCCTCTGAAACCGCTGGGGGGAATTGATAAAACTTTTTGGGGGGTAAGTCCCTTGGGGGGGGGGCCCCCCCCAAAAAAAATTTCTCAAAAAAAAGTTGATCCATAAAGAAAAATGGTTGCCATGGGGGCAAAAAAAAAAACAATTGAAAACTTTGAAAAGCCTCTCCTCTGAAACCGCGGGGGGAAAATTTTTTTTAAAAAATTTTGGGGGGTATGATCCTTGGGGGGGGCCCAAAAAAAATTTTTCAAAAAAAGTTGATTCATGAAAAAATTTGGGTTTCAATGGCAACAAATAGAAAATTTTTTTTTTTTAAAATTTGAAAATCCCCCCTCCTCTGAAACCGCTGGGCAGAAATTTTTAAAAAAATTGGGGGTATATCCCTTTGGGGGGGGGCCTCTACAAAATTGCTCAAATAAATTTTTATGAAAAACTCTTGTTGCCATTTCAACAAAAAGAACAAGAGGGGCCCCCCATTGGGCCCCCAAAAAAACCCCACCTAATAAAAGGTTGCCCCCAAAAGGAAAAACTGTACCAAAAATTTTTTTTTTAAAAACTGGGGGCCCCCATTTTGAAAAAAGATGATTTTTTTTTAAAAATTTTTTTTTTTTTTTTTTTTTTGTTGGGGCCCCCGGGAAAAAAGAGTTCCCATATGGATCAACTT
>CM037782.1:3734498-3748701 GCA_021229015.1 Solen grandis | reverse complement strand
GACATCATTTAAAATAATTTGACCAGCGCATTTTGACCTACGTTGTAAATAGACCCTAAGCCTTTTCAGTTCGGTTGAGGGCCGCCGACCAGCTAGTCCATGCCATGGGCGATCCGTTAATTATTCGGCGGGCCCAAAAAAAAATGTTTAAGGTTCGAAACCGTCGCTGCGATATTTATTTCAATCAAAAAGCGACGTCCAGCAAATTTTCGGGTGGAGGAAGCCCTCCGAGTACACAGAGGTCCCCGGGGTAGAACCACCGCCCCTTCCCGGGCAAGCTAGCGGGGAAGGCTTCCCCACATGAAAAATCCGAAGCCCCTATCGGGATTCGAAAACACAGTGGTGAGGGGCTGAGAGATTTGTAGTCCACGACTGTAACCGCTTTTTATGTTGTTCATTAGTCCTTAACATTAACATGAATATATTTTATAGCAGGTTCGAGGAAGACGTTTTTGCCCATTGGAGTTTTTAACGGTAAGGTGGGGTTACCCAAAGTTTTGTAAATCGTCAAGGGGGGGAATAGAATGTTAGCAGTCACCCCGAAAACTGAAAGGTCATGACCTATTGTGCTTCGTCAAAATTTCCCGGGATGACGTAGCACTGCGTAGTTAGTATTTATTTTCAACGGTAGGGTGATTCAGAGGCTGGAAAGGGAATATTATCCCAAATTCTTTTAATGGGTCCCAATTAATATACAAATTTTAAATTTATAGATCTAATAAACGGTCATAAATAATAACGTGAAACATAATTAACTTTGACTTTAAAACATGGGGTACCACTATCTGAGGGTTCCCATTTTTCCCATGTTTATGAAAAACAACAACAATAACATATCCTCGAGAACACAGTTTTCCCAGCCCCCTAAAAAACGACAATGTTCTCTATAAACTTTGCCCCGAACAAATTTTTAAAAAAAAATTTCCATAGCCTTTTCCCCTAAATAAAAACAAATTTTAAACCCTGGGTCTTTTCCTTGTTTTCCAGTCGATGATATCCCTTTTTCGACCAAAAAAAAACTATTTTTCATTTTCAATGCTATTCGTTTTGGAAAACTTGAGAGTACAATGAAAACGCGCCCCTGATTGGGGAACCCCATTTTTTCTTTTAGGGTAAAGGGGGCCCTTAATTTTATTCATGAGTTTCTTTTAAAAAGGAGGAAAAAAGAAAAATCACATAAATGATTTTTCTTTTTTAAACCCCTAAATTTTTTTCCTTTTTTATTTTTTTAAAAATTTAAAATTAGGGAAAAAGGTTTTGAAAAAAAAAAAAGATAGTGAAAAAATAAAACCATCATCAGTGGACTAGGAAAGGAAATGGTCCATGTAAAAATTTTTTAAGATGTCATCTCAGATAATAACTTTCATTATGATGATATATAAAAAAAAAGTCATCTTTCCCAATCACTGCAACATTAATTTCTGAATAATTTACCCATGATCATTTTTCTCCTCCGGGGGCCCGGGTGGGAGTGCATACAGTAGAACTGATCACCCCTCCTAAATACAACAACATCTGTGCAGTATTTCAAATGGGTCCAATGACGACATTTGTCACACTGAACCCATTTAGTAAATATACAGAAAAGCCCGGGTTTCCCGACTTCACGGGGTGAATTTGTTGCACACGCCCCGCCCCTTTTCACTCTTTTATGTCGGATGAATACATCATACTACAGGTGCATTTTTTCCCGAGTGCTTGGGGCAATTTTACACAGGGTATTTTTTTAAAAAATTTTTTTTGTTTGTTTCCTGGCAGCTTCGTCCCCTTCATTACCCAAACATGCCTCTTCTGTTATGGCTCTACCACTTACAAAGTGCTGAGTATTTACGCTTCTTGGTGGGGGGCTTCTTACATGTAAGTGGGGTTTTTTAGTTGAAAAAAATGCAGGGGGGGGATTGAGGATTTTTTTTTTCGGGTTCGGGTTGGTGGCTGGTTCGATTTCCAGCTTGGTTTCTGGTTGTGGACAATGTTCGATTTCCGGAGGGGAAACGGGTTCGATCTCGGGGCGGGGTAAAAAGGTTCATATCGGGTTTGGTGTTCCCTGCTCTAACACAGTTGACGGCAGGAAACGGATTGGTTTACAGCATTGGGGTTCAGGGAAAAATGCCAGATTTCCGAAAAGCAGACTTTCCAGGTGTAAGGCTTTGGTGTACGCACTGCACCCGAGTTACAAAATCAAACTTCTTTAAATTGATCTTCCAAAATTTTTCTCTCATGAATTTATGCGCTATTCTTTGAAAACTTTCTAAAAGGGCCCAAAGCACCAACGCCATTGGCGGGAAAGTAAAATGTGAGGTGGAGCTGGTAGGAAAAACGGAAGATGTTTCCATTTCGGGCCCCACTTTATAACCCTAAGTTGATGTGAGACCTATCCGTCTAAAATAACACGATTGGGGCAATTCTCTGACCGTTCTGTTAGGTACTTGATGAGATGTGACTGGAGATATTTTTTAAATATTTCATGTTTACTCCACCACTCTCAGCACAGTACCATCAGCAAAACCAGGATTTTTTTTTTTTTTTTATAATTCATAAATTCGGCGATTCATGCGAACACCTGGAAAAAAAAATATGGGGGTATCTTGACCCTGGGATTTCCCGCAGCCTAAAACTGAGACATTTAATCTACCAGCTGAAATGACGCTGGTGGATTAGCGGTCCCAAACAACAGGTGGGGGCTTATGAGTATGCTTAACCCTTTCTCATCAAATTGTTACCCTCTCGGGGCGAAAATTTAAAAAAGTTTTTTTTTTAATGATGTGTTCAATTCACTGAAATAATTTTGACACATTCTTTTGAGTTGCCTTTGCCTCTGTATTGATAGGCCTCTCGCAGGCGGGAGTTTCAGTTCTGGCCATCTCGTTTAAAGGGTTCCAAACCCCCAAAAAAAAGTGTTTCTCCAGGCTGTCGAGCCCAAGGGCTAGGGCATACCGGCTGCAATATCGCAACTTCTTTCCTGAAAAATAGAATACAATAGAAAAATGAATATTCTGTAGATGTCAAAAAAAATTTAATTTAATTAGTACATTAAAAATACATCAACACCTACCTCTGTACCCATAACCAACTGAGGCAGTGAACTTCGGGGTGCTCAAAAGGGAATCCCCTCCCCTCCTGAAGAAAGGGGGTGTGGGCCCTGACCTCACAGCTTCGGAAATTTGTCCTCCCGCCAACTTATGGCGCGCGTTGATTCTGGGACACCATACTGACGAGCTGTTGTCCTTAGGGGGGCAAAGTTTCCCTACCCGTCTATAGGTTCTGTCTAAAATGGGGAAAATATCCCCCTGCATTTGACTTTAGTTTTCTGTTAATGGGATTAAGAATAATAAATCTCACATTCAAGTATAAAAATTTGGGGTTTTAACAAATTAAACGAATTACAGCCATCCATTACATAACGATACATCTTACTTAAGGGGGAAATAATTAGGGGTTAACTTAAACTACAAGTCACATGACTATCAAGTGACGTCCAAAAAAATGTACGAGATTTGTCGGCTGCACAAAATTTTTCTTTTCATTTCTTATGAATGAAAATATGTAAGGATACAATCTAAAAAAGTGTGTTTATAGAATATTGTGTTTTTTTGTGATTTTTTAAAAAACATCAAAATAAACCTCAAAATCAATAACTCGCCACATTTTATCGCCGAAAGGCAAAGGGGGGGGTTTTTACACAAAACTTTGCGAGGATGCGTCAACTAATTTCCCAAAACACAAACAGGTCAAAACAAAAAAGGGGTCGGGAAAAGGATGCGTCAAATAGAGTACTCGAGGATAGATCTAAAAATAATAAATGTTTTTTTGTTGTGTTGGAGTTTGCCGTCGCTGCGATGGTATTTCAATCATATAGCTAATTACAGGTTGGGGAGGACCCCGAGTGCACGGAGGCACTCGGGTGGAACCCCCGACCTACGCAAGCCGCTGGATAATAATAATAGTGATAATAATAAAAACAATAATAATGAAAATAAAAACATCTATGATTAGTTTTTAAAAACAGGGTTTAATATTGATTTTTTTTATTTTGGGGGCATATGTCCCCCACTGTTTCAAATTTTGGGGCATCCTAATTTTTTGGGGGAAAAGATTTTAGTGCATGTTTTTGTGATGTGGTGTTCGGATTTTTTTAAAAAATAAAAATACTTTGATAAAACGGCTTACAGTTAACTTCATTGGGAATAAAATAAACAATCAAGACATTTTCAGATTTTGTTTTTTTTTGTTATCATACTCATACATGTTTTACCCACAGTTTAAATTATTTTTTTTTTTAAATTCAACATAGATTTAAATTTAAAAAAAAACTCAGATTAGTTTCAATTTCTCTGGATTTATCCCCCAGGAAATATAAATTGTTTCAGATGCCGTATTTGATAGAAAACCATTTTTAATAATAAAATCTAAAATTAAACCAAACATAAAATCCAATTACATGTTAAATTTTAAATTTAAAATTTTTTATAAATTAATCTGTTTTTGTTTTAAAATTGTTTATTTTCTTTGTGTGGTCCCAACATGCATGTAACTTGTTTTTTTAAATTTTTTTAATTGGTAATAAACGAACATGTATAAAATACTACAATTATAAATTCCTAAAAAAGTTTTTTTTACAAAATTTTTTATTCTGAAAGCTTACGATGTCGTATTTCCCGGTTAAAAAAATAATCAGTGCATGTCGGTATAGCCGGGCCGATGTCGGTACCCCACCCACTTTAGAAATTGAAAAATCGCTACGTTAATGCCGAGGTTTTTTATATTTTATCTAAAAATTGATGCAGCCCCTTTTTCGAAGGGGTTTTTGGTTTGTTTTGTTCAATACAGGGGTTGCACTTCTTGTTTGGTCCATTCGTCATAAAACAGCCAAGTAAAACGTGTTTTCCCTTCGTCGCAGAAACCCCGTTGGAAACCCCTTTTTTTTTTTGCTGGTGGCAATGCGATTCATCGGGTCAGGTCTTGTACATTCGTCATCAACCTTTTTTTTTTTCATGCGATGACCAGGGGCGCTGCATTGTTTCCCCCCCCCCCCCCCCCCCATCTTTTTCGTTATTTCCTTTCGAAAAGTAAAAATTCAGGTTTCGCTGTGACGCGGGGGCTTCATAAAACGCGCCGTTGATTGGGTCCTTTATTTTTTAAAACGTTGTTGCGAATTTGATTGGTCCGTTATTTATATTATCTATTTTCTGCAATGGGGAAAAACCCACGCGAATCAATATAATGCGGGTCTACTGGCAGGGAATCATCGTCAATTTGATTTTTATACAACGGCTGAGATATAATATCATGAATCTGATATTGCGTCAATGGTGACGCGCTGTGGATATTTTTTGGGGTCATTGTTGAAATAAATGCGACAAAACGCACAAATCTGTGCGTCATCGGAAACCCTGTAATAAATATAATTAAGGTTTCGTATTATTGAGACTGGGCTTTGAAATAATATATATACACGAATGAGTATATAGATCTACATAAGGCTTTAAAAGTCCTTTAGCAGGCTTTAGATAGATCTATAAAAAAAAAATTTAGGTTTATTGTTCTGATACATGTTTTCGCGGGTGCTTAATAATTGTTTTAAATTTCTTTTTTCTAGATGGAACGCTTGTCTAGGATGGTGGAAAGTCTGAGACGGTCAAAGCGGTCGGCAGCAGTGGCAGGTTTAGAAGCAGCAGCAACGACCAGCCGGACCAGGGTCCTGACTAAGACGAAAGCCACGGTGACTCAGACAGGTTTCGAGTGTGGCAACGGTGACGGCCCCCAGATTGTGCAGGATTCGGCAGAGGGGATAGAAAACCATGCTTCAGCAAGTTCGGGAACCAATCCACTTCCGATGCTGGATATAAGTTCACTTCCGTCACATTCGATCAGCAACCCTACAGGTAATGGTGATGTCAGTAATCTTCCCTTAATTGTACCTAATGCTCATGATTTATCCAAGGGTTGTACCAAGCATCCACGCTAAACTTGGTGAATCAGTATCCCCAACACTAAAGGCAAAAATTGTAGCTGGGGAGTACATTGATATTTCTTCTCTCCTTGAGCCACACTATGAGGAAAACCAGCAAAAAGTAACACTCAATTTGGCGGGGGAGCTTATCATAAAACCAACGGCTCCTAGTCACAAAATAAATAATATTGAATCTTAGACCAACGCTTTTTTAACATTTGCATGTATTTATACTAAGGCCAACCCCCAGAAAACAGGGGCGGTATTCAAGTACATGAGTAATATAAGGACTGCGGCAAAAAGATGTAAAGGATCTGGTTGGAAGAACTATGATCAGCAGTTTAGGTATCGTATGGCCACAGATGCTATGAAGTCGTGGGCTGCTATTGATTATGAGTTGTGGCTACTGTTCGTTGTAACTCGGTCTGATGAACTAGATGAACGGCTGAAAAGAAAGAAATGCTTTGACTTTAACTATGGTACTTGTGGGCGTTATGTGTGCTCGTTCGATCATTTGTGTTTAAATTGCAATGGAAATCATCCTTTCAGGTTGTGTTTGGCCAGGGGATGCAACATGCGTCAAGTTACAGGACGCACATCTTTGCCGGCCATTTCCTATCAAGGCCAGCCTAGACACCAGTTCAGACCACGTGATCAAAGGTTTATGGGAGCTAGGGCCTTCACCAATACAAGTAGATAAATTGAAAGAGTATCTAGTGGATTATCCTAATAATGTTGATGCTGAAATATTGTTCACTGGTTTTATTTCTGGGTTTCGTTTACATTATACGGGTCTCCGTACTGCTAGTTTCGCAAAAAATCTACGCTCAGCGTTTGAACATAATGAGCAGATTGTTGCTAAGGTTAAAAAAGAGGTTGATCTCGGTAGAATAGCTGGGCCGTTTTCGTCACCACCAATTTCGAACCTAAATATTTCCCCAATAGGTGTCGTACCGAAGTCTTAGTCAGACGGGGGCTGGCGACTTATAACACATTTATCCTATCCTAGATATGGTAGTATAAACGATGGAATCGATCCTGATTTGTGTTCTGTTCAGTATAGTTTTACAAGGAAGGTATGATTTAGGACCATCAGCCTTGCTTGCTAAACGGGATATAAAGTCGGCGTTTAGACTTCTCCCTGTTCACCCCAGTGACTTTCATTTGTTAGGTATGCCTTTACTACTTTGATAAAATGTTACCAATGGATTGCTCTATTTCGTGTAGTTTGTTTGAAGAGTTTTTTACCTTTTTACATTGGTTAGTAGCAAAGTTGTCTGGGTTGGACTCGTTAGATTATTTTCTAGACGACTTTATATTTGCCGGAAAGCAATACACAGATGAATGTAAGCTGTTACTTAGCTGTTTTGATATCACTTGTAGGAATCTTGGGGTTCCAGTCGCTGCCGAAAAATCAGTAGGTCCCTCAACAGTGATGATATTTTTGGGTCTTGAAATAGATTCAGTTCATATGACAGTGCGGATCCCCAAAATAAAACTTGAGCAGTAGTTTGAGCAACTTTCGGAATTTTTATCAAGGAAGAAGGTCAGTTTAAAGGAAATGCAATCACTAACTGGTAAACTTAGTTTCTTTGGTCAAGCGGTACGTTCAAGTAGGACATTTCTCAGGAGAATGTATGACGCGATGTCGGCATTGAAAAAAACTCATCACCGTTTAAGGATCACTTTGGAAATAAGGCATTTCAATTGGTGTTGTGTTCATTCCCGAGCGAACTTGGTTAACAACGATGCATTGTGTTTATGATGCGCTGGTCCTATGGGCTGGGTGCGCGTGAATGCAGGTCGGGGCTTTTTATGAAGCCCTTAATTGGAAAGGACGCCTTGAGAGATATGACTTTAGGTTGGCTGCTTATTTTGGCTTGACTTTGGGAAGTGCTGCAAAAAACGTAATCTGTGGATCGATAATGAGGCGTAGTAATTTGAAAACAAACATAATTAGGGGTCATGTTTTGGTTAGAATTTTGTGTTATGGCATGCGGCACAAGATTATTTAAAGCTGGATTCAACACTGTGAACTCAATGTGACTCTGTTTGCGCAAACAGTGGGAAGATTTGATGTTGGCCAGAAGCGGCTGCCCAACATAAGAATTTCAATAGATGATTTGTATGGCGAAGCAGTGCGCTTGTTAGATAACTCACTGGCTGAAAACACAAAGCGGTCTTACAACTTGGGTCTAAAGCGGTTTTCTGATGTACGGAAAGAGCTTGGCTTGAAAGAAGTATGGCCGCCGGAACCTGAACATATAATACAGTTCATATCATTCTTATCTTTATCGGGATGACACATACAACGTGCGGCTTTATTTATCGGCTATAAGTTACAATTGTAAGGTAATGTGCGTGACAGATACAACAAAACATTATGTAAGCTCAAAAAATGATCGAAGGCCTGCGCAGAAGCAAGCCCCATGCAGATGATAGATTGCCTATAACACCTCCTTTGTTAGCTAAAATTGTTCGCGTTTTACCAGTAGTATGTAACACGGAATATTAAGGGTACCTTTTTTCGGCCGCTTTTACAATAGCTTTTCATGCATTTTTAAGAGTATGGGAGATAACTGTTCATAAAAAGCAACCGATATCACGAGTATTGTCCCTTGCCGATGTAAGCATAGACGTGCAAAATAACAGATTGAGTATTGTCGTACGGTATTCAAAAACAGATCAGACCGGTCGGGGGTGACGTTACAAATTTAAGGGACCAACAACAGCATCTGTCCCGTTCGTAATCTCAAACACTTTATCAAAGTGATACAAAAGGACCGTTATTCTGTCACGCCGACGGGTCCCCATTAACGCGTTATCAGTTTTGTGCTGTTTTAAAGAAAGCTCTCGGTGTTGTTAGAGGCGACTACTCTTGTTATCAGTCGCATTCATTTAGGATTGGGGCAGCTACCACGGCGGACGTATGGGTGTTTCTGTTGAAGAAATAAAAAGGGCTGGCAGATGGAAGTCTGGTGCATTTAAAACCTACATTAGGTTCAGATCAGTACATGTTATAGCGGACTGTGCATAGTAGTTTTGTAAAGGATCACTGTTGATTCATGAACTGCTGTATGTTTTGAATAGAAGAAATGCATCGTTCAATTTGTTGTGTATATTTTTTTCGGTATTCTCCTAAACAATATCGTAATATGGAATATGTTTCTGTATTTTGTAGCAAGAATTTGGATGGTTGGGTCTTCAATAATAAAGCGAGCGTTTGTACATGCTAGGAATGGGCCCACAGGTGTTACCCTTGGTTTGCCTGATACGGAAATTTGGTGGCAAGGCTACAGTGGCTTGGGATTAAAAGAATGAAATATAAGCTGGGTATGGGGGGAACCGGCTTCTGACGTGTTGGTGCTTCATTGTTGGGCAAATGATGTTGGTGTTGTGCCTGTTCTGTCCATTTTAAAACATATTGACGATGTATTTGAAATTTTGCACAAATGTTTACCACATACACACATCATTTGGTCCCAGTTACTACCTCGGGTTAATTGGAGGGACTCTAATAACCACAAGGCCATGGAGAAGGCGCGAAAGCGCATAAATAGGTATGGTGCCATGGCAGCACTTAAGTCCGGGGTTCAATATGTGCTTCATCCGGAATTAACTACCGTCCCTATGAACATGACTCTATACCACACAGATGGGGTTCATTTATCTCCTTTAGGCAATGACATTGTTTTGAACAAGCTTAGGGCGGGTGTGGATCTTCTAGATCAAGGAAATTTTGAATTTTTGCGTGTGTGAATGTCTCGTAAAACACTAATGTATCTTTTATTTTTTGTCTATAGTATAAAAAAGCCCCAAAACGTTTGGAAAAGAGATGTTTCTTATTTGATAAAGCTAGTTGTCTACATTTATTCGCAAGAGAAGTGTTTTGTAAATTTGTATCTTGTATGTTTTTAGGCTGTACAGTTGTTGGCAAAGTCTGCAGTTATGTTATTAACGGGTGTAAATTGTTAGATCTAAAAGAGAAGTTTTATTTTACGTAATGGCGATTTAATGTTATGGTAGGCGGGCAGCGGCTCTGGGTATTGCAGGTTCGATGCCGCCAAAAAAATGCGGCATTTAGTTATAATAATGTATTCTTTGTAACAGCGTAAAAATGTTTGGTTGGGGGCTATTTTGTTACCCCAAATTTTGGCGGTGGCCCGTCGCTCACCGTGCAATGGTCTCAACTGCCTTAGCACGGGTGTTTTGTGTTTTGCAAATGTTTGAATTTGAAAGTTTGTTGTATTAAATAAATGGTAAAAAGTTGCTTATGTGTTTTCCTAGTATCCCCAATAAAGTCATGTGCGACAAAATATATGTTTGAAATTTTAAATGTTCCAATATTTTAGTGAGTTTGACCGTTTAGAGGACAAACCATGCATTTCTTAAATTCGCAACCCCATATATTTTGTGCGTATATGTCTTGCAAATCGTCATGCAGCAAAAAAGAATTCTTCTATCTGATCTCTAACAAAAAATGGGTAGGTTTTGCATAGACCTATACATATTTGCACAGTATTTTACAAGGTTCGAACTTTCAGACATATACCGAGAAACTATCTATTTTATTAGGCTATCAACAAGGAACATAAGCAAAAAACCGCTTTTGGATCAGACTTCAATTTTTTGAGTTATAAGCAAAAAAATGATTTAAAGCAAAGCCCCCCCAAGCAGCGAATGAGAAAAAAATGACCAAAGAAGTCCGACTTCAAAAACTAAACTTCACTTAAAAGAGCTCTTTAAGAATAAATTTTTTTATTTTGTCAAGAAATATTTTTGTTTTGTAGTATTTTGGGCAAAATAAAAACACAAAATTTTCGTAATAGGGACCTTGATTTTTGAAATTTTTTTTTTTTTTTTTTTTTTTTTGTTTTTTTTTATTGTAGACTCTTTCAAACATAACAAAACATATCTGTGAAGAAATCATGAAGAAGGAAAAAAAAATTAAAAGTCAGGAGGAAAAATGATTAAATTGTCCAATGTTTTGGGAAATTTTGACCGTTTCTAAAAGACAAAAAACGCTTTCTAAATTCGTCTCTCATTTTTGTTTGTGCGTACATGCATTGCAAATCGTATGCAGCAAACAGAATACTTCTGTCTAATCTCAAACAAAAATGGGAAGGTTTTTTGCAGACCTCCTCTCCTTTGCCACATTTTTGCAAGATTCGAACGTTCAACCTCAAACACACACACACACACACACACACTTCAATATATTTGATTCATTCAAGACTTACAAAATCTTAAGTATGATTAGAAATGATCATACCTACATTAACATAATTACACATCATCAAATGACATGTTTAATAGGTATTTTATCATGGATGTATCATACATAACATCTAGTATATATGTCCGTGATTATATGCAATGAAAGACCATTTTAATTTTTATCTCTTAAATATTTATATTTAATCTTAAAAACTAAGCATTTTTAGCACTGAAAAGTATAATTGCATTATCTTCTTTTGGGAAAAAAATACAATAATATACATATTAACAAGTATAAATAAAGTGGGGGTGAAAACGTCTCGATCTTTGAAAATTGGGGGTGAAACGACTTGGGAGGAAACAGCTTGGGGGTATGTGTGAAACGTCTAGGGGAGGAAATGGTTTGGGGGTGAAACGTCTGGAATTCTAACAATATAGAGATCCGATAAATTACTTATTTTAATAATGTTGTAACTAGTTAACAGAGAACTGTGCTTAACAGTCTTACCTTCATATATCTTAGAGTTATAATTTTACTTGATATACACGCATTTTTATTCCAGTTGGACTTTGTTGATAGTAACCAGCAATGAGACACACAATACGTTGTGGTTCATTTAGAATATGAACCACAATCTCATTTATACAGTTTGTTTGTTGGATTTAACGTATCGCCGACAGTATTTCAGTGATTTAGAGACGATGTCTACTTAAGACAGATATAGTGCTGCCATAGTGCATTACCACGCCGTAGACATGTGGCATGATACCACACCCAGTCACATTATCCTGATACCGGGCCAACCAGTCCTGCAACTACCCTTATATGCTCCTTTATACAGGGGTTTTAAGCTAGTTTTGTATACTGCAATCATAAGGTGGTGGCATTTCCCCTAAGATTTTATTTCTTGTGCATTTCCCCCGATACACTTTTATTTTTAAACTTCGTAGGCGATCTTAGCATTTTATTTATTTCCAGTTAAAAATAATAAAATTTATCATACATTATGATCATGGGGAATTTTTTGATAATAAAAGCATTTAAGCTATGAGCAAAAGAGCCTATAATTCAATTCAATGGATGCTTGAATCTAATGAAGTCTTTAAGCATTTGAAGGACCATGATTATAAATTTTATGATGGTGAATTACCTTATGGAATCCTATTGCAATGCTTATGCATGTATTGTTCATCATTTTTCAAGTTTTTTCGTTTAATTTCGTGTATCAACATATTTATGGACCAATTTTTGTTGCGTTGTTTACAATGCAACATATTATGACGGATCGTGGGAGTCTGAATACCAGATATCTAATTCAATGCCCTCAAACGAGCAAGTATCTGTTTGCTCGTACCATACAATAGATGCATATGCTTGCAAGACGAGCTCTGGTGCGAGTAACGTTTTTTTTTACATATCTTGCATGCAGAAAATGCATTACAATCTTCTTTGTATGATTTTTATCATTTTATTACAGAAGATGTCATTGCAGCCCTTCGCCACAATGCATTATTGGTAATTTTTGCTCTGATATTAAGGTTACAGGTCAACATTGTTTAGAAGTATGCATTTACAGTACTCTGCATCATTTGTGCAGAATTCTTGAATACTTTGATTAAAATGAAATTGATTCAAAAGCTCGATTAAAAGCAACTATTTCAGGCAAATAAACCACGTGGAACTTATATCAGGTGGATAAGTTCCTGTTTGCAAAGAAGCGCCCATTGTTTTAACAACGTTAACTGGAATCTCGAAATACATTATTATATATTATTATTATGTAGTAATCTACGAGTAGCTTGTACTACTGCATATGTACGTTATTGAATAATAAATAACAATAAATACAATCGGGTAAGATAAACATTTATTATAGTGACATTTGTTATACAGTATAATTTATACCAGGAAGAAATCTATATTTTTGAATTTAATATAAAGGTCCTGCAAAACGGGTAAAGTAATTAAATTACTCACGAAATAAGACAATGTAACATTTAACGAAGTCAGTTCTAATCTTTTAAGACTGCTCATTTAAGTATATAAAATGTAAAAAGGTATATTTTCATTTGTCCAATTAGCAATTTTATTCTTATACAGATAACTGTGTCGTACAAGATATATACAGTAGGATCCTATTATTTAGTCGGGTGGGGTTGTATTATCGCGGTAATCCAATATCAGATTACGTTTTCAGGGCTTAAAATAGCTAAACCTTGCACCACAACTATGATCATTACAAAATAATTTAGGTTTGTAATTTTGATTGGTGTGACAAGGCTTACCGGAATTATTTTCTTAATATTTTGCAACTGAATTTACCAGTTTGCTATCCCTACCTCGAAAAAGACCATAGAAAAATAAAATAAAGCATCAAAACTTTAACAGCATCTAGTATATGGCAGAAGATGTTGATACGTTGTTTTCCCATCACCTTCAAGAAAAAAACGTGCTGTACCACGATAATAGGGTACCTTAAAACAATAAAACTGGCGGCACAACCTACGTCGTTTTAGAGCATTCTTACAGGATTTAAGATATAATCAATATTTTCTGCTCTGATTTACACAGGCTTAGACTCACGATAAAAGGTCCACAAACGATATGAAAAAAAAAAAAACAAAACAAAAAAAAAACACGAAACAACAACAACAAAAAACAAAAAAAAAAAAAAAACATACAATAAAAAGTTTTTTGATATGTTACATGTAATTCATGAATACAATTTGTTTCATGTACATCTTAAATTCACATACATGTATATAGAAAAATCATTTGTTACTGCAGCAAGATCATTTTATTTACAGGCAAATAATATATCAATTTAATTACACTGCTCTTTGTAACTTCTCTTTAACCTATATTCCCCAAAGGTCCTTCGTTCGGGAACATTTAGGATCAGATCAGACTACTCAGATTCCTCTGAGAGCTGAATATAGAGGTCCAGTAAAAAGAGTTTTGATCAGAAAAGAAAATTCTTTTTCAGCCTCCACAAGAGAGACACTACAGCAGCATGTTACAATTCATGTGCACAT
>CM037782.1:3719398-3734398 GCA_021229015.1 Solen grandis | reverse complement strand
AGTGGAGACCCTGATCAGATAGTCCTATAGGAACTGTCTGATCTGGGTCTCTTCTGTTTGCCTATTCGTAAAATGTGTTTATATGAAGTTAAGGGTTAAACAATTACGTATCTTTCTATCCAAGTTGTTTCTAGAAAGTTAAGAATTTTATTGCTTCTGCATCGGTTTTTGCTTCCGCAAATTTTATTGGCACTTTTAATGTATATTTTGGATCTGTTACCTGTATGTATTTTAAATATTGGGCGTGATTTTTCAGTGTGATTTCCCCAATTAATAGATAAGTCTAAACGAATTATATGTGTGACACAAATGTTGTCCTTTCATTTCGCTTGACCATTTCTGCCTTGCAGGAAGTCATTTATAAGTGATTTGTAGTTAGAAAGTTTGCCGAATGTTGCAAACGCTTTTTACAGTATCTAAATGATATAATTAATTTATGATCGTGACTAGAAAAAGTGTAGCTTTGAGCGCATTGTTTTTTCCATAGAACAAAAATATTTAATTGGAAAAAAGATAAATTGCTTTGAGCAAGATATTTTACGTAAACAAATGTGAGAGTTAAGTGCAATGTATTATTTGAGAATATTTAAGTTATCTAAAGACTGATATTTGTAATTAAATAGAAATGTTTTGTAGCATATTGTGTAAATACCGTTCCTTTTGTTTAATTTATAAAATGTGTGTTGTGGTGTGTTATTTAATTAATTTATTTTTTAATTTATTTATTTATCGAATCCATCGGATTTGCCTATTTATTAGATATTAAATTGTGTCAACTAAGATCTCAAAGTAAATGCAAATTCAATGTGAGACCAAAGAAATCTATTTCTTAATCATTCTTGAATACATGACTTTGAAAGTATTGTATGGATATACCAAAATGCATATAAATCCCCGAATGGCAGCATTTTTTTCTACACTTTTGTGAAAGCTGAATGTTTTTATGGACATTATTTGGCTGATTTTATATTTCAATGTTGCTTCAGTATAGACAAAGCATATGAAATTTCTCATGAAAAAGGTTAAAATTCGCATTTCTAATTTACAGCAAAAACATTTGGTTTTTAGTCTCAAGAAAACACATATGGGAATTTAGTTTCTATACAACATTTTGTTAATAACATTTTGTTAATAACAAAATAATTTCTCTGAGAGTTGTGAAAGAAAAAAATGACATTCTCAATTTCATGTGCCGAATAAACATCGCAATTCAATAAAACAACTTTGTATCAAATATTGATTGGTAAAACATTAGATCTTTATGGTGGCATATTTCTACCGGTCACTTATCCACTTAGCTATGTCGAAACTTGAATTGTCACATATTCAGTTAGTATCTGGCAAGTAGAAAACTTTCGTGTTATCCTCTTAGGTATCTTAACAGAACAAAACTGCCTGTTAGTGCCCACTACTGCCAGCCATATATTCACTTAAAATAACTGGATATCTCGCCTGTTTTCAAGTTAGTCAGTTAAATTATGTGGATAACAAGCATTTTTTCACATAATTATCTGGAAAAAAACATGATATCCAGTTAACCTAAGTGAATATGTGTTTGGCAGTAGTGGGCACTAACAGACAATTTAGTCCCTGTTTAAATACCTAAGTGCATAACTTGAAAATTTTCTACTTGCCAGATAATAACTGTATGTGTGACAATTCTTCAGAAAAATTTCAACATAGCTAAGTGGATAAGTGGCTGGCAGAAATATTCCACCATAGATCTTATCTTATTACACTATTACTGGAATGACTGAGAAATGCCGTCATGATAGAAATCCTCAGCTTATAAGGTGTTAGAAGAAATGTCTTATGTAAATCAGTATTGAGTGTTAGTTTATTTATTTGCAACTGGGACGCCTCTACAATGTCGACAATGGGATCGTACTCGGTTTTTTATTATTAATTTATTTTTTATTTATTAATTTATCGTTTGACGTGTAAAGCATTTTATGAAAGTGTGAACTCCAATTATTACCTTTTTTTGATGTGCGGCTTACTGACATGTATATATTTTTCTACTGTATTAATTACCGATATTTTTTATTTTGTGGCATTTTTGAAAGTATTTAAACTAAAGGACCAAATCATTAATAGCGGATAAGATTTCATTGAATTCATTGCGAAATCCATTAAATCAAGCAACCGGTTTTGGTTAAATTGAAGAAAAAATCCATTTTTATTGGTTCTGCATTTTGAGAATGTCAGCCAAAACTTGTGCATTACGTCACGGATACAGTTGCCATGGTAACTGATTTCCATCTCAATGAAATCTTACCCCCATCACCGTCTTTTTCAGGACGCTAAACAAAAGTCATATTCATCATTTGCTGAAATTCTTTGGTGTCATTTTGTATGGGGTCAACGTATATTGACCCCCACGGAAACATAACATTATCTTCTTAGTGGCAAAGGTATGGATAGAAACAGTAATGATTATGTCAAAAATAATATCTGTTGAAGGCAGCCGTTTGTTTAAAAGTAAGATGGATACATTTATATATACTCAGTGATAGAGGGTATACCTAAGTCTAAAACATATGACGTCATCAAAGGTTATTAAAGGTTAATGTATGGCTGAGTGTAGCTGAAACGTATCAGTGCACTTATTCTGCGCTTAAAGATTTAGAAGTATTGATCAACAAATTACAAAGTTACACGATGAAGAGTCACGCATTCTTACGTTTATGACTTGGTATATTTATGTATAGTACGTGTAAAATAAAACATATGCAACTATAATAAAAATCATATTTTCTATAATTGATTGTCAAAAATAGGAATAACATGATAATGAATATAAAAAAAGTAATAAACATCGATAGTGTATTCAAAGGTTATTATATCATTTTTTATGTATTTCAGCTTTTGTAGTGAATGTGTTCAAGTGTGACATTCAATTAACAATATCGAGTTAAAACTCTGTTTGTATCGTCTAAAGATGCCATTTATTTTAAAAATTGTGATAACATCTCAACGATCTTTATTGTATGAACGAGAAATTCAAATATGCCATTGATACGGTTAATCTAACAAATGTTGTTTACTAATAATATCGACAAAACGACCAAATCATTTGACAGATGTCATTTCAGTATTATGAAAATGTCATAAACTATGTGTTTAATGTTGTTTGTAGAGCGATGCAGTTAAGCAACGAGGGATATTTATTTCGTCCGAAAAAATACACATTGTGACAAATCATTACACATAAAAATACTTATAGTGATTTCATATCTCAACTTAGTGCCAAAATAAAGTGTTTTGCTAGAATATATATGTTTGTCTTTTATTTTCTCTCCATTTTTAAACATCACATACGAGATATTGAATAGCTGAAAAGCTAAGGCTACAATTTGGATAAGCCCATTGGCTTCTTTCTCTGAGAGAGAGAGAGAGAGAGAGAGAGAGAGAGAGAATGCAACTGACAGATATAGAGGAAGTCCGATTCTAGGTGGAAATATACACCAGCCTTGATCATTATCAACACTTGATGCTATGTTATTAATCCTATAACTCGTGAATATTAATAAACAAATTTAGGACTTCGTGAATATTAATTAACAAATTTTTAATGGCTTATGAAACAATGACTCTTTCTTTGCAATGCAGACTGTGTAGAATCTGAGCTACAATTTTGTATTGGCAAATAGAAGAGACCCTGACCAATTTGTCAATGAGTTTATATAAAGTAAAGGTTAAAAGCATACTTGCATGGAGATATAGGTACATATATGCCTGTAGGGACAGATCCAGTCGTCATGGACTCTGGAAGATGACCAAATTATTCAAATACAAACATTTTCGATGAGTCACATTTACCCGCAATCCATTTAATATATATTCGTGTATATTTATATAATCAAATAGAGTAGGTTCAAACACCGTCTGAGGCGGCAAAAGTCCTTCATGACTTCTCAAGGCACAAAGTACTGGTCCAACCCTGGACTCGTCGCGAAGGGTTAGCCATTGGTAAATCATAAAACTAAAATTGAATCATCTCACTATAAGTTACGAAGTCATGATAATATGGCGTTTACTTGACTTACTGGAATACTCATCCATTTTAATATTATTTTATCATCATTATCGTATTAGCTTGAAAGTTAACATTTGTAGCAATTATTCACCGTGCTATGGTGAAAACAACCAACAAATGTTCGACAAGAAAACTTTTGACGCAAGCGTCAAAGTCTCCGTCATTGCGAGAAAATGATATAATATATATTTCGCCGCTCTACTGGTACTTGCTTCTTCACTTAACGCAGTAATACATCGGGAACCAGCATGCAAAAAAAAACAACAACTGACATTCGCACCTAATGGTTTTCGTACTTGTTGGTGAAGGTGATTTCATCATAATATCGAAGATCTACATTTCTGGTAATACAAAAAGTTTAATTAATATGGTGGTGAAATATGTTTTACAACCCGTGTTTCCATACTCAAATGCTTTTTATTGTTAGCAGGAAAGGTTTAAGTACGAAAATGGCAAATATGTGCATAGTTGATTTTTTTGTAAGTACAATAAAGTACTCTGCAGATAAAACCTAAAACGTTAAACTAAATTGTAAATATCGGAAAACATAATGTCCTCTGTCATAGTCCTTCTCAAAGACAATTATAAGAAAAGAAGAGAGACATATCTGTACATAAATATTTTTTTCCATTACAAAAATAAACCATGTAAAGGCATGCACGGAGAAAGGTACAACATTGTTTAGCAACTAAAACCGCGTTGGCTTTTGCCGGTCCGGAATAATAGGGAGACGACAGATGCTACACAGATCTGGCTCCTTTGACAATAAACAAACTAAATACAGTATGCCCGGCCGTGAGCTGCCATGCAATAAGGTGTGTATCACAATATATAAAATGAGCTAACTACGTATTGATAGTACAGTTTATTTGAATAGAAGAAATCAAAGCACCGATAGCTCAGAGAACAGGGCTTATATTAAATTATATCGCATTCATTCTGTGTATCAGATTTTATTAATTTTAATATACTCGTATTTTAATTTAATATTTCAAGCAATGTCAATAAACCCAATGTTATTAACCTGTTTTGATTTGCATTAACACGTTTGTAATAAGAAAAATTAAAATTTGTTTTAGTTGACGTCTTATAATAACTGCTTTGCCGCCTCCTCTCTCTCCCGAATTTTGAGAGAGAGAGAGAGAGAGAGAGAGAGAAGAGAGAGAGAGGGAGTAAAAATATGGTCTCATTTTCCAACATTTTTTTTTTACAGAAATACTTTAATAAATTTTCTTCATTTTTCAACAAAATAAAAGGATGCTTGATCAAAATAATGAACAACAACAACAACAACAGTTATAATAATAATAATGCTTACCCCATCGAGTTAACTTAGGACTTTGGAAATACGGTGCTATTTCTATGGTAACGGTGGAAGGGTGCGTTCTTTCCTTCTGGATGATTTGAGATTTATTTTTGTCGTTGGCAATGTCTGCATTAACGACATTATTCACTGATAAATGTTGTAGATGCCTTTTACTGGCGAAACAACCCTTTAAGTGTAGTAGCGCTGACATCCGAAAATTGCGAGTACCCGAAATAAGTTACACTTTACCGGACGAAAAAAAAACTTTTTTGCAACTGTTCTTTTACGTCCAAAACATGCCGATGGTAAACTGTAGAAAAAATTCATCAGGAGGTATCGAAATCGTATTTAAATAAAAGTAAAATTGAAATCCCTTAGGGATAATCTAGAAACTATGGCTCCGCGTAGTTATAGGGAGGGAACCTTACGTGTCACTGAATAAGACCCCGAAATTTGTCCGTTGCAGATATGTATTCAATCAAAAAACATAGCTGCACGCAACCCTCTTCAAAAATGTTCAATTTACGTTTTTCGTCTATGGCGTTGTAATACTTATAGTTACATTTAAAGTCGGCTAATTTGAAACTCAACATTCTATACAAATCTTCCAAGGCGCAAAGTACAGGTCCAAACCAAGAACCTCTGAGAAGGGTTAGTATGAGCTATAAGAGATTTGGTTCCAAATCGTTGAAACTAATTAAATATAATCAGTATTGTGATTAAATTATCTAGGCAAATAAGAGCCATGCTTATTGTTAAGCAAAGCTAACGATATTTAAAAAAGGACAGGAATAAAGAAGCCTGTTTTTTACTGTGTTATGTAAATTTATAATTATGCTCTCTAGCTATCACGATTTTATGAGTTTTGTTTCAGTACATCATTTGCTTCACGGTGTATATGGGAATTAAATAACATATTGTCAATGATAAGTAACAAACCTTTTCCCGCAGTTAAAAATTAACAGTTGGCTGCACGTGTTTTATTGTTTATGCCTAAGCCGACATTGATATTAAAAAGTACAGACAATCTTACTGGGAAAAGGGATTAAAAACAGCTAAATATCTCTAGATCAGTCCATTTCATCATCCTTGTAACGGTTGTTTTCGAAAGCTTGTAACGAAATGGCAATAAACATTAAAAGATGCTATTCAGATTAAAATCAGTGTCGATTGAAATCAAAAAGGGGCAGTAAATTTCATTTCTCATAACACAGACAAGCCCCTATTGTCTTGATGGTTCGGTGGGGAGTCGTCTTCCATGGGAACCCGCGAGCCCACGGGAACCCCCACCGAAAGCCTTGTTGTTTACCGTACAACTCACGACATTCTAATTAATTAATCTATTAATTAATTAATTTGATCATGAACTTCTGTAAGTTTTCCTTTCATTTTGTCCATTATGCTGAAATATTTTAAATAAATCCTAAATGTATTGCTAACTCTCGGATCTTACCATAATTTTAAGTTGTACGCAAAATTAATGACATCATAAACGCTGAAATATAACAAAAAGGATAATAAGGGAACGTTTAAGCAAGAAGTGAAAAATAAAAGATATTATAAAAGAAGTAATATATTGATACGCTGGTCCACAGAATACATAGGGAGAATTAAATGCGGGCAAACACTCAGTTTTGTCAAAAATCAGATGGGGATGAAGATTTTCTTATAAACTCAAGTTAATAACTACACCACAACTTACAAACATATAATTTACGGGAAAATGATTTGGTATTAATATTGAAATTATTGACTTCAGACGACACTGGTTTTATCTGAATAGTACCGTATTTTTGAAATACAATATGAGTAAACAAAAAAATATTCAAAGATAAAACTATTATCGAAATTTATTGATGTTGGTTGAAAAAAACAAAAACACGACGTTATTTAATTTTGACTGAATATCAATATCTATAATCGTAAAGTATTTTGAGTTATGCATCTATTTCGTGTTGTGATAGGAGACAATTTCAGTAATTTGTTAAAGAGAGAGAGAGAAAGACTCCATACAAAATAGAAAATTTTATTTAAAAAGTTAACTCCAATCATTTTCCAATTATCACTGATCTCATCTATCTGAAACATTAAGTGCTCTAAAAAAGAAAAATGCGGCCCTCTTGCCGACAGTTAAACCTGCAAACACGGTGCAAGATAAAATGTGCAAAACAACTGGCAAACAATGAATGTCATCACTAGTGAACATGTAACTGATTACCACAAAATACCTATAAAAGAAGTGCACGTTGTAAACCAAGTCACCGGTATGTACAGTTCTGGCCCGGGACCACGTCGGTACATCGGGGCTCCAGGCGTGCGGGTGGATTGATTGATAATGCCATTGATAAATACAAAATTGAGTTATCATGTCTATATTATAATGCTCGTTTTAGAGACCCATTAGGAGCAGTCCTCTTGGAATATTGCATATCTATATCTAATAACTACTTTGACATATTACTGCACATTTAAGAACGGCTGCTCGATTTCGTATTCGTTAATTTCTTCCCCGTCCTAGACCGGTGAGTTATTATGATATTATATCACACAAACATGATAAAGTCTAATAACGTGAGTGATAGACAGTGAATTAAGCTTTTTTACGAATTTTGATATTAACTTTAAGACATATTTATTCAGCCACATGATTCTCTCTGCGGGATGCACGCTTCTCTTGCACGTGTGAATAATTATAGCGCTGCTCAAAGATTATGAGCTGAAGATATGGATATAGCGATGCCAGTAAAACTTAATGGCAGTAAAATGTCTTTGAAGGCGACCGAATCACAAGATTTTTTTCGATGTTACAAAAGACACTTAAACTTGTGGTGTAAAGGGGGATAAACATAATAATGTTGATTCTCAGAGAAACGTGTTGTCGTTGTTGTTTTTTCCTTTAAGTTTTTCCATCTGATTATGGGGACGAGCACTATTAATGTTTTAAATCTCGCTTTATTTTTGTCAGTCCTAAATATGATGTACTATAAATTTAATGATTTATGTAATGTCAACCTATTTCAAAAAAGATAAGTCAAAGAGAGGACGTAGGGCCATTATATGCCAGTTTCTGCTGAGGTCACGTGATGTACTCGCAAACTAAAACCATTTAATATTAAAAACACTATTACGGCCGTAATACAATGATATAATTACTGTTGTTTGTTTGTATGTCTTCTAACTTCACAGTTTTCCCCTTTCGACCCACGCCGACCTAAATGCATCTTTCCCTGCAAAACCACATTTTTTTTTTTTGCAATAACGGTAAACTTTGGCACGGCGCTTTTTTATAGTGCGTCTAACTTTTGGCCGCAGGTTTATAACTACAAAAAGTCATCAGCGGCAACATCCCCGAACGAATTCCAAGTAACGGTAGCAATTTTCCCACGCTAGAATAAATCTTTCCCAGGTCACGTGGCTCGTCTCCATGTGTGATTTGGCTTTTATCATGTATTCATCCGCGCTTACAACCTGTTTATACCTAGATCTATCGGGGCGCTCGTCTCTTTCAGGAATGGTAGTGATTTATATCTTTCAAAACAGAATTATTCAGCTTCTATGGAATGTATTAAACAATCTTTTGTAGTAAATTCCGAGGCTTATGGACATTTTTCAAATGTTTTGAGGGCTTGTTAATGACTGGCCTCCGGCGTCATCAACACAACGACAGGGCTTTGTTGTTTACCCATAAATTGATGTTCCGAACCATAAAAGCCATGCTACATCTCTATTCAAAAGTTTCCCTTTACTCCTGAGTGTCGCCAGCTCTCTCTAATTGTTTATAATGTTCTGGAAACTCGCTTCCTTCTTAGATTTCCAATGTATGCAACTATAGAGTTTTATAGCGTAAGTTTGTCTGTTGGGTTTTGAAACAGATGTTGAATTTTGGAGAATTTTAAACAAAGAAAAATTGGACGCGGTTAAATAAAACATCCGGTTATACATTTATTTTTTTTTCAAAATAAAAATAGATTTACTCATTTTCGCACGTTTCTGTCCTTTATGAAATAAAAGGATGCACGGAAGATTACGCGTGTATTATTTTTTATTTTCTGTTACTCAACGGAACATTTAACGTCTGCTGCCCAGGGTATAAGATAAATGAGCTTCGCCGTATATTCGATTTATTTGAACCAAGCGGCGAACATATATAATGTATAAGTATTCATATTAATTAATCAGCCATTGACCGGTCCCGGAGGCAGAATGGTTAGAGCATCCGCCCAAGGATCGGGAGGTCGTGGGCTCGATCCCCGGCCGCGACATACCAAAGTCGTAAAAAATGGTACTGGTATAGCTCCCTTGCTTGGCGCTCAGCATATAAAGGTAGTTCCAGAAATGGTTGGCCCGGTGCCAGGATAATGTGACTGGGTGTGATATCATGTCACATGTCTACGGCGTGATACTGCACTATGATACTGGCAGCACTATATCTGTCTCAAGTAGGCATCATCTCCAAATGACTGTAATACTGTCGGTTGGACGTTAAATCCAATAAACATAAACATTAACGCCATTGATGTAATTATGAACTGTAAGTCGTCAAAAAAAGGAATATTTAAATAAGCATTAAATGCATTATTCCAAGAAATTTCGTTACATACCTTATTAGAATGAGCTATATCTTATTTCACTGCATCGTTTTGTTTAGTATATATGATTTGAATGCCCATTATATTTCATAATTATAAAGTTTTCATAAATAGAATAGATAAAATAACATTGACATATTGTACATTTACGCGAATGGTACGTGTGTAAATATATGCTGTAAAATAACAGTTAAACACATTGAATATGTTGATCAAATACCGTCATTTAGTTTTTGTATGGATGTCAAAATGCTCTCATCGTTTACATTTTGAATTGGCGAGTATTTTTGAAGACGGTCCGTAACCAGAAATTATTTGGATTTGAAATACCGTCGCCGAATCACAAGTTTCTACGACAACAATTTATGTACCCGCGATTCGTTTACGGAGACATACGGAAGGACATGGAAAACGTCCGAAAATTGACGAAGATTTTCGGAAAATGCAAATCAGGTATTCATATAAACAAATGAATGATCTTTAGCGAAATATTCAATCTTATCTATGCATTATAGTAATGTTGTCGTCAACGAGTATGTACATACTGCATCTGTTAAGGTAATCCATTAATCATAAAATTAAAATATCATGGTCCTTCAAATGTTTCAAAAAAATATTTCAGTGTAGATGCAAGCATCCATTAACTTTGACTTATATGCTATTTTTCTCAAAGTCTTTACAGGCTTGCATTTATTTTTAAATTCCCACTATCGCTTGATGGACCATGATCATAATTTAATGATAGATGGGTTACCTTAACAAATCTGTATACAGATTTTGCTTTTCTGTCCGAGAAATATACACTTCCTTAGGGATGAATAATGAGCCTTTAAACCATGTTCCCGCTCGTGCGTGTGTTATTTTATTTCATAATGTTTAAACAGTTAGTTGTGGCTTGTGAATAAAAGCCAGTCTGTTTCCAAGACCCGCAAAAGGTCGATTTTTTTTTGTATAGGTCACCTTAGCCACAGAGCATTTCGCTTTTTCCCCCTAGATTTATGTGTTTCTTTTTTTATATTTATCATGGATATTTCTTAATTCCTAGACAAAAACGTGAAATAAATGTTTTTTTCCCGTACAGGTGCTTTGTTCGGCTCACTCTGTTTTTAATGAATAAAAGACACATCAAATACATAAAGCGTTGCTGAAAACGAACTACAAGAAAACCAAAAGAGATTGTCAAGCAGTAGCATATGTTTCCCGCATAAATGTGCATTTAAAGTTGCATCAGGACCGTATCAAATATTGTCGTTTGCGACAGACAATGTGAACACAGGTTCCTTAATTTAAATGCATTTTTCCTTTCCGAAATACATTATGATTTGATATAAAAATGAGTTCTGCATGACCAACACGAGTACTATAAGTATATTTTTTTTTCTTTTTTATATTGGAAGAAATACTGTACTGTTAAATAATAAATTTCCGTGACACTAAATTTATGAATTTCGTGGATATTCGTGATTCTTGTCGTTGAATTAGCGGCTTGCGTGGGGGTTAATAGTCGCGAATAACTTCTTCAGAGAAATCGACGAAATTGATTGTCCCACAAAAATTAAATGAATTCACAGTATTTAAGAAACTGAAATCCAGAATGCACGATTTATTTCGCCATTGTGTATGGGTATCATATTGCAGCATTAAACATTGATAATACATATACGTATCATTGAACACGTGATTATATTATACAACATCTCCTATTCGTCAGTTGTTAGAATATCTCTGTTTTTGATAAACTTTCATTCTATCTCCGGAAACATTGCGAGGGTTTCCGTATTATTTCTAAGAGTCGCCTTACTACTATGGAGATATGCGCATAACCTTTCGTCTTCAATATTTACCGAAATATCAAAATACTTGACTAACCGTAAATTAAATGAACAACAATGTTAAAAAGGTTTAAATGCAATCGACCGAACGTTGATATAAATATTGCAACCTAGAAGTTGTATTTCTACTTTTGATTTTTCAAAGTTATTATTTTAGTAGCATCATTATTTTGTAAATGTTCCGCAAATAGTTTTAATAGATTGAACGACTGAATATCACCATTAAAGCATTAAAGTGAGCTTGCCTCTTTGTCATTTGTCATATATAAGAAACGTTTAGATATTTACATATCACAACTTTGTTTAATATCAAATGATTTATGTAGTAAGTACAGACTCATATAAAAATGAGCTTAAAAAAAACAACAAAAAAACAAAAAAACAACACGAACTGAGAAAGTATTTCACTTGCCCATATTGTTCATTTTTAGTTTCCTCCATATGAATTGTTGCACAAGTGACTCGGTCATTCAGAGTTTGCAATATGCTACATGGCGGAAAAACTTGTAGACAAAATTCCTGTAAATTATGTGGCAAGAAAAACATGTTTGTCATTAGATGACTCCTTGTTTAATCATTCATGTTGAACCGGGGTGATCAAAATGCTTTGAAGATGGGTCCGGCGATTTAAACATATGATTCCTGGTATATCATTAAGTAAATATCTTTAAAATGCTGATATTAATTGTTGTTTTACTTCTCATTACCAATAGGCAAGAATGCCTGATATCATTGGCTAATTAATGCAAGTATTTTATGTAACGCTTTTATCCGTTTGTCGAAAATCTGTACAAATTCAGGTGAAATCTTAGGCGTAAGACTTCAAAATTAATATTATTACTTACGAAATCCAGGAAATCCTTCTTTTATCGGTGATTAGAGATATTAAATACGTTCCCACTGTGTTTATAAAACCTTGATACATTTCCCAGCATTCCGTGCATACCAAACATTTTCAAGTGTTTATTTCACCTTTCGCGCGTGAATCTGATTGGATGTTTTGTTTTAAAGTAGATACGAAGCTGCAAAGTGGTTTTAATGGGTATTTATACCTGTTGATTGAATACCTTCGTAATTTTATCCCCACCGATAAAAGTTATTTTTGTTTCACGTCGGCATTTCAAACACGATAAAAGCACGGAACAGGTAGTTTATGTTAAACACATACGCCCTAATTTATTGGAATGATTGTTTTAAATAGTTTCTAAGAAAAAAAAATCTTTATGCCATTTTTAATCTAGAGTTAATGAAAAATATGCAACTTGTGATCATATAATCGCAGTATATGATTTAAATCTGTTGAAAATTCCATGATAAAACCATGAAATATGATGTGAAAACTACCATTTTTGACCTATTTATTTTCTCACACATCTATGTGAAAATACTTTAATACTATCAATTCTATGATGTGTACGATTCTCCAATCTCTACATAGACTGTAGGTGTTAGAAAGAAATATACCAATCAGTCTCGACTCTCGAGCCCACAACCTTTAGTCCAGGGCTCCTGTGCAATGTCCTAAAACTGTAGCCGAACCTTATTTGCAATAAGGTAATCAAAAGATGTTGTATTTCATAGTGGTTTCTTTTTAGAAAGACAAGGGCTGGCGTTACATAGCGACGTCGAACTTATTACAGGTGAAGGAAGGCCCATGCACGGAGACACCCAGTACACCCACCAGCCGGTCGTAATTCACGTTTTCAAAGTAGAAGTGCATCCATTGGCCAGTTAGAAGTACGTGAAAAATCATTGCTCGAACTTGACCTTGTTTGACGCCGTGTGGAAACGTGGCGTCAGTATGGAATAGGTTTTAAATTTGGCCATGGAGACGCATTATCGAAAAAGGGAGCAATCATTGTTATTATTGTAAAATAGAAACATGTAATATGTTTGAAAAAAAAAACTTAATGATTCAATAACTTGTATTAACTGATGAAAAAATAATAAGATTCTAAAAAAGCAAGTCTACTATCGTTATTAAAAAGAAACTCAACACATTAAATGTGTATGACTTCTCCCTTAACTCGGCCACGGGTTTTAAAATTTGGTCAACGGACCTTGCAAGCAACCTGATACATTAAAGTTCAGAAAAAAAGTTTTTTGAAAAAATATTTTGAGATCTTAAAATATTCAGATTTTAGATACGAAACATCAATGAAACCGCAGGTTAATAATTAATATTACAGCATAATGAAAATCACACAAAAACACTATACATATGACCGTATCGGACATGTCTAATTTACGGCCTCAGACCCAAATGAAATGGGTAAATTTAACTGAGCATTATAATCTTATGTTGTAAATCCTTGTAAATACGTATCATCAATACAAAAAGAATGCCATAATCCTACGTCACGCCACATTATCAGGGGAAGTAATAACTATCGGGAAGTTTGTAAATACCGGGACCTGTACCTAAATCCCATACCAAATAAAAACTTATCTGTGCTGAATTGTTTCGTTGTCATTGTCCTTGTTTTTGCCGATGTTGATGATTTTTTTCATTGACATACATTAACACCGCCTTAGTAGCTTACTGTATGGAAATTCCATGCATCTTGCAGACCCTAACTCTTCCAATAATTATATAAGAAAGGAATTACCTGTTGTAAAATGCATCTTTAATGATCTATAGATTAGTTAATTTATGGCATCTCAAATGTGTGTACAATAATTAAAGTATTTTCTGTACTTTTTTGTTCTAAATCTTTTAATAATTTGAATAAGTTTTTTTTATTTTATTTTTTTATTAATTATTTATTATTTTCAGAACACACGTTAGAAATCTCTAAACCAAACGGCCTGCAGCTGATGATGTCAAACTGGTAAGTATCATTGCCTAGTGGAAATATTTAGACCCGCTGTTTGTAAATGATGCATGCACATGTTAAATAAAATATTCTGAATGGGTTTGCTTTATTTAAGTTGTGCTTCAAAAAGATGCGCGGCGTCTTTGATGCTTTGCATCAAAATTAGTCTTGTTAATATGTAGTCTTGCCGACCGAAAGTGTGTACTCTACCTCACTGAATGAGTTAAGTCTAGTTCACTTTCTTTGATTGTGCACCTTTGTTTTTTTTGTTTTTTTTTTTTCATTCAGTATATACATGTATATAATATAATTAACCAGAGATTGCAGGTGTGAAAGATACCCAAGTCTCCAAACCATGCATTTTACAAGCAAGTAGGGCATAACACCGTTTCCAACAGCGCAAAGAGGGCGTACCAAG
>CM037782.1:3684398-3714398 GCA_021229015.1 Solen grandis | reverse complement strand
CATTTGGACAGTTTATTGTGGACTAGGGCCCCGCGTGAGGGGGCAGGGTGAGAAGTATTTATTTTCCTCCCGCACCTAAAGTACTGGTCCATCTCAGGTGGTACATTTCAGGAATCATCGATTGTGGTTATGCTGACTTACGCATGCATGCGTTAGTAAATAACGCAGTTTAACGTACGTAGAAATAACCTACTTCAACATAATTAACGTATCTTAACGTACTTTCTGCCTAAGCTTGCGTATTTTAGCTTCCAAATAACTTATAAAATTAATGGTAGAGCCGTGAGTGGTGAACTACGACAAGGTGAATTTTTGATCGTACTTTAACGTACTTTAATGTACCTAAGTAACAGACTTTTATGTACTTTCATATACTTCCTCCTGTACAGGCTAACAGGGACGACCACTACGTTATATGTACATTGTATTTTGTTACCCCTTGTAATTACGGTACTTATTTCTAAGTATCATTTATTAATATAAGAATTACTGTAGCATCCTATTAGTGCAGTAAACTTTGCTTATTACGAACTCAGTCGGACCAAATAGACTTGTTTGATATACCCTATGTTCGATATACTCTGTAAAAACGCTTTAACTGAAATCAGGCCATAGCAAAAGATTTACAGGAAATATAGAATACCCGGGTGCGCTGAATTGAGTTTACTTTTTGTCACTTTCCCCTAATAGCAACAAAGACACGAAAACTGATATACGTTCAAGTGTAATGTTATCATCAATAAAAGTAAGTAAGTAAGTAAGTAAGTAAGTAAGTAAGTAAGTAAGTAAGTAAGTAAGTAAGTAAGTAAGTGTTTTATTAAAGTGACTTGTGTTTTACAGTATACATATTAATGAAAATAAGCAATTAAACACCCGGCCCAATGGGCTTATAAATCACTGTTGAGACATACAAACATAATAAATTAAACAGTAATTATCACATGTATATACATATCTAAAAAAATAACAACAACAATAACAACAACAACGATGACAACTTGAAAATAATTGGGTTGGGTGAAAACGCTGATTTCAGATAGAGCGCTTTTACCAAGGAATGGCATGAAAAGGCGATGCATAAAACAAAAATTAGACAGTTTGTTGTTTATATACTTCCGCATAAATGTGCACATCCATAAATTTTAATGATAAGAAGGTTATCTTATTTCACTTATAACTGCGGGAAAATGATATACATGCTACTATCTTTTATGGCAGTGACAGTTTAACTAAAAAGATGTAAAATACCATGTCAAATAACGTCAACGTGCAGTCATTAAGCACAAGATAGAGTCATATAGACCATTTCACCAGACTTGGTAATCCGGTAAAATTCGCTAATTTAAGGTACAGTCCCTGTAATGGTTCCACTAAGTCTTGGACCACTAAACCTCTACCAAGATAGCCAAGGTACCCTAATGAAATATTAGGAAACCTTGGTTATCTCCGTGAAAGGCCATGAGGTCCGTAATGTAGCGGAACCATTAGAGGGACTTTACCTTAAATTGACCATTCATTGACTGGGGCAAATATGGAAGTGTATGTTTATTACCACCAGCCCAGGGCGGCGATATTATACTATCATGCAAGAAAGCAACATTTTACTCCCGCACCGCTGACGTCATAGTGAAACAGGTTCCTTCTCAGTCGATGGCAGAAATATTAGATCTGATTACCGGGAACAAGCTCTCTGAAACTGCTTTGAACGCTGGGATATCTTGACTGGTTTATAGGCTACCGGAAGTACATGTTGCAGACGGAGCAAGACTGGTAGGGCAGATTCGATTGGAGTACGCCCCTTTGTTGTAGCCCCACCCCCTTTTATTTATTTATTTATTTATTTATTTTTTTTGGTGATGCTGAACCCAGACAGACATGACTTGTCATAGTATCATGCAATTTAACTAAAAAGAACTTGGTTGTTTATGTCATTGTCTGCACTATCGATTATTTCCATTGTGTGGTATGGAGTGTACGGTATGTTTCTATTAGTTTTTCTGGTACGGTATAAGACATTTACAAATCAACAAGGCTTTGTTGTAGCCTGTATTCTTTTCGTCGTTGATTGTTGCTGATCCAAACATGATAATATTTCCCAGCTATGAACTTCACTTAACGTTACAGTGTAACTGTCTGTGTTCACTTGGCTTAGGGCGATTTTTAGCATTTTTTGAAATGCTAATACTTGTTTATTGAACAATGTGTAAGTTATACATCAGCATATAGATTAGGTATTCGGGAAGTGCTAGTTGGTTTACGTAGATTTACGTTTCATTTTGGAGTAAATGGTTTACATTTCTACTGTCATTAGAAGACTGAAGTGAGCGCAGACTTCTATTGTCTGAAGAAATGTCTTAATAGATACTATCCGACTTAGAGGTCACCGGCAATCACTAATATACTAATAGATCTATATAATATGTACATAATACAATAGAATATAGGAAGGTTATTGACTATTGAAATAAATCGCTGCTAAATTTGACTTTTCACAGCTTCTGATTGGCAACTAATTTTAGGGTGACTTCTAATGAGACATAGATGAACATAATTTGAATGCAATGCCATTAAAGCGAACAACGGACAACGTTTTGTAAATTGCAGAACACCTTAAATAAAAAATGTTCTACAGTGCATGTCGTCACAAGCATCATGTTACATGTGTTTCTTACTTTTATAACTGTAGAACAGCAATACGTGCGCTTTTACCATTCACAAGTCGTTGCCCAAAATACCATATATCTTGCACTTACGACGTCAATACGGTGACAGATTTAGTGCGGGCCATGACCCTTGTTCCATCAGGAAAGCCATAAGCTAGGACCGATCTTTTGTTCTTGTCACAAACTCTAAAAATTACGGCACCCAATCTATGAAGTCTCGGGTCTTTTATCAATTTTGATTGATAAGGCAAGATCGCATGCTCTATCAAACGAGTCCTTTATCAGGCGGTCTACGTGTTGATGCATTTGCAGACTGACAGTAATACTTCATGCTTAACATAGAGAAAATATGCACGTCATTGTAATGTTTATGGGTTAATTTTTTACAAAAAAAAGATTGACATAATTTAAGTGGCAATATTTTTAATAGTGCTGGCAGAATTACTGAAGTTTAAGGTTAAACAAACTAATGGTTGTAATGATTGACTTAAAGTGGCCATAACATCATTTAAAAAGAATCCTTATATATTTCTTGTTAAATAGATGTTTTCATTATTAAATTTCATACATTTAAAATATGATAGCTTTTGCAGACAGATAATCATTTAATTATGTATGCATTTTACAATTTTGCGGATATGGACATGATTCCATTAAGTCAAATTTGGTCAAAAATCGGAAATAACTGAAGATGTGATCCTTCATCCAGAAACCTATACTGTACTAAATACAATATAAACAAACACAACACAACATCATAAAACATGGCATCCATTGCTACCAAGAAACAGCACAGTGAGTTTGCACGGCCTACCGTCATCATGCAACACCCGCCATTGCGAGGCACGTGCACACGCGCTTTTTCTCTCATTATCTCATTTATTTCCTGTTTATGTCTCCACGCTATTTAACTTTACCCTGCCGTAAGCCCGACCCGTGAAAGTGAGAGAAAAGCGTTTATTGCGATCCACGATGTTGTGCATTATGATCGCTTATCTTGAAACCCGACGTTTTGAATTTTTAAATGTTATAAAGATTAGACACAATTTATTGACGAGCATCTCAGTGATTTAGTTAAATGAACCCTTCATACTCAGCATCTAGAGATACAGAGAGTAAATGAGTCACAGAAGAACTTGGTGTGTCAAGTTGATTGTAAATATGTTTGTTTCATCTGTTTCGCTGTTTCTTCTTATCGGTTTGTTATGTGAAATTTAATGGGCGCATGAACGTTATTGTACGCATGCACGGTTAATCATAACGGGCATAAAAATGGAGGTAGTCTAATTATATAAGCATTATGACATTCGTTTAGCATTAACGCGTCGCTTAAAACTGTACAAGCCTGCAGAACGGTTAATTTTACGGTGAATTTACAGGCGAAAAACAACCGTGTCTTCGATGATTAACTCGAATTTTCTTGAAAACCGAAACTGGATTCTTCCTAAAATGCGTCTATCATGCAGGAGATAATAGATCAATGACAAACTAGTTTTTAAAACAATTAAATCTGTATTATATAATGTGAAATTCGCTGGGTTGTCCCTCAACCAATTAAATGTCAGAATTAACGTTAGGTTGTTTCTGCGCTATCTGCCGGAGCTTGCTGTTTTTGTGAAAGTGCACCGCAACGGGTGATATAATCAGTATCGTGTTTCTGCTGCTTCACCGTACCACAGTAGAGCAGTACTTGGGACGTACAGACGGTACTTGTTTAAGTAGCCAGTTACGAGAAAAAAATGTGAAGGTTGTTGTTTGTTGATGTTGCTTTGCTGGAGTTTACTGTCTATGCGACAACAGTTCGTTCAGATAATTACAGGTAGTAGAAGATCATGAGTGCAAAGACACAGACAGGTAACACCACCCACCTAATACAAGTCATCTGTAAGACTTCCATTCATCATAAAATTGTGATCATGGTTCATCGAGTGATTGTGGGAATTTTATAGAAAATGCAAGCCTTCATGGACTTAGAGCAAAATATCAAATAATTCCATGACAATCGGTGCTTGGATCTGCACTGAAGTTTTTCTAAGCATTTGAAGGACCATGGTTATCTTTTAATGATGGATGGATTACCTTACAATTTTGTCCACCTGGATTTGTGAATAGGCTGACCGCAAGTTGAAGAAAAGGGCTTCTTCTTGCGGTTCGCTTTTCTCAAAACCCCAGCCATAGTGATGAAAGGGCGTTGTTTGGTTTCCAGTGCCACAGGATCATTGTGGTGACTGAGACAGCTTGAGTTTGTAATGCATCTGTTGTGTCCCGTACGTAGCCTTACAGGTATAACTTGTTCAGCTCTGGACAGGAGATGGTAGTCACCATTGATTGTCTTAGGCTTCATCCGTGTCTTTATCAAAGCTACTTTCTCCTCATGGCTAATGCTGTTTTGTGTCTGGTCACCTTCAGTTTACCAGCTGGTCTGCTTTCTCGTTTCCAAAATTTCCACTGTGGGCAGAAATCCACTGCAGAACCAGCTGTCGGTGTTGGCTTAGCTGGTAAAGTGCTCTGGGAAGAAATGGTATCTTGATATTTCTTAGGGCTTCCAAGATGAACGGAGGATCTGTAAGGATAACTACCTGAGGGCAGTCCACTTGCGACTCTCCAATTAAAGTAATTGCCTGATTGATGTCCTCCATTTCTGCCCGATAGTTTGTGCATTGCTTTCCAGTTGGGCAACTAGCTGTTTCTATTCTACCACTTGCATAGGCGTTGCAGATGCCAGGTCCACCTTTTTAGACAGCAGCAGTTGCTGAGCCATCTGTAGATATAGGAGTCCATGTTTCTGATGGATAGTCCTCGTATACCATGGCTTGGGTCATCTCATTTTGCTCACTTGGTGATGGTTGGGGGACAGTAGTTCTTATCTGTACATTGGACAGGTCATATTTCCATGACTCTGGTAGATCTGCCCTGACAAGATGAACAGTTTTTGTTCAAATCTTGAAGCCGTATTGTTTGGTTAGCTTCTTGGAGTGGTGAATAAAGCTGCTCCTTTGCAGACAGTTCTTTGTTAGATCATCAAGTTTTTGTTTCATGGGGTGGTCTGGAAGGTACTTGTACCTAGCAGCTTGTATCAGAGCCTTTGCGTCTCCTCTGACTAGGTGTTGGGATTCAGGTGAGTTTCTCCATGGTTTTTATTGGAGTTGACTTCATTGCACATGTAATCATGCACAGGGCTTGGTTAGCACTTGTTGAATTGTTCTTGCAGTGGTCATCCACGCTTGTGAGCCATATTCGAGATGGGTCTGATTGTACCCTGGTATAATGTTTGACAAAATAGACATGACCGCATATTTCTTACGTATTGGGCACCCGACCCAACGGATGTTAACATCATTTCCTGCCCCAGGGACGGGATTTAGAATTAGACCCACACTTTGCATATAGTCCATTTTTTCTGGGTGGTACCCGCCAACCCATCATTTCAGTGTGGCAAATCACTCACAAAATACGTATATGAGTAAGTTTAACGTGTCTGTTATTTAAATCACTAAATAGATTTTATTCAACATATGCCTCGCACAAAAAGTTAGTAAAGCAAAGTGGGTGAAAGGGCGTGTATGTACCAAACTGTCAATATTTACGTCGGCTCTGTCATTATTTTGTAATCCTGATTCCAAAAATAAACATTTTTTTCCGACATATGGCGGCTGAAAGACAGTGCACAACATATGGGAAGCTACCAAATGCTTCCGTGCAATTTATTTACCAAAATATTGATGTAGGGCCTGTTTCATCAACTTCTTTTTATCTACAGTCTTTTAAAAACAAATCTATACCTTTCACTTGGGAGGTATGTATTTCACACACACAATTATATCTTTTGGTCGATAGCTATCCAGGCTATATGAGGACAAAGAACACATTTCCCGTGCATAATTGACTGGTTTATGCATTTTGTAATCTTTGGAATGAAAATTGATTTCTTCGATTACCTGTACCTTTTCTCACGCCAAACTATTCTGACTGCAAACATATAAATATGAGAAGAAAAAAGTACAAAAGTGTAAAGTTTGTTAACTTACACATGTATTTGAACATAATAGGTGCACTCTTACTTGACACTCTACGATTGTTTGACACTTATATGAATACAGTATTTCGTAACATATATCACGGATGTATATTGAACTTATTGACAACGTATCAACACCCCTGTGCATCCACTGTTTGAGCTAATTTGTATTTAAATCGTCTTCCAGACCAATCCAAACTCACTATTTTCAACGAAAAGGGCATTCGACTGGTTAAAAGAGAGGTAATCATTCTTGTTTTTCGCCAATAATCCAGATTCATCCGTATGAATTTTGTCTAAAATCGCGGATGAGGTCAGAGCGGTTATCGTGACGTTAAAAACGGCAGCTGGCGATAAGTAGCTCCATGGAACAATACTTTCTTTACATGTTAAATAAAAAATATATCAAGGTTACTTTGCAATATGCATGTAACTCATTTACAAATATCCCGGTAGGGACTTCGGATTTTTCATGTGAGGAAGCCTTCCAGCTGGCTTGCGGTAGGTCGGTGGTTCTACCCGGGTACCTCTGTGTACTCGGGGTCTTCCTCCACCTGTAATTAGCTGGACGTCGCTATATGTTTGAAATACTATCGCAGCGACGGTAAACCCCAATACAACAACAACATTTACAAATATTTATAATTATTATATAAAACTTTAATTTTAAAATGTATCATAAAATGTTATATATAAAATATAATAACACATACTAAAGTAAAAGCTTAAACATGTATACGCTCGTGTTATAAATACAATGTTAATTAATAAATACTTTTTATTTTCAGTGAAATAAAAGTTAGATTTATAAAGATAATGTAGCGAACTCCCTTGCCCCCTTCATTCATTTGTCCTAACAGGCCATCGCTGACCCAAAAAGACAAGAAAGGCTTCTTATCAAGCCCTTACCATGCTAAATATAGTGCAGACCATGATCAGACTGTACCAATATGCAGGCGGCTCTTGGTCTTCACTGATCGCAAAGGCAATCAAAAGTAAAGCAATAGTTATACCTTAAAGGAATCAGTTAAAAGGTGAGGTAGTATGATCATTTAACCGTTTCGCTGACCCTCAGGTTAGTATAGAATAGCCTTGCTTTGTCTTTGAAAAGTTGGGGTAAAAATGCATTTATCTTTTACAAGATAATTATAATTATGATAAGCATGACACGCTTCCAATATCCAAGGAGAACACAAAAAAGTGTAAGGTGGCCCTGGTATTATAAGCTGTCATTATGTAACTCTTTGAAAAGGTAAATATATTATTGATACCTGTGTCGAGAGAAACAACTGTCAGTGTCAAAAAATAAGCACCACTAACAATTCATAATTTTTAAAGATTTGTTTTACTTTAAAAATGACTTTTAACTGCAATCTTGAAAGACTGAAGCTTGTAATACTAACTTTAAAATGAGAAGGTAAACTGTTCCATAGTTTAGCACCTATATAACTTAAATTATTTTACCGTAGGAAGAATCAAGTCTCCCTGTTTACTAACTCATGTACTGTATGGGTTCAGGGGGTCTAGGGTACGAGAAAAACTTCCATATCATCAGGTGCCAATTTAATTTGAAAATATGACATAATTGATTTTGTTCAGCCCTTTTAGTTACTGATAACTAATTTAGTAGTGTAGTTAAATGTGGATGACCAATGTGAGTCCCCGGATCAAGCTTTAGTATGTATCTGATCAACTTGTTTTGACCAATACCTTTATAACTTTTTATTTAGGGGCTTGGTTAAACCATTATACCATAGAGAGCAACCATGTTGACACTATTAATGCCCTAACTGCACTAAACAAAAGAAAGTAACCCGAATTCAAACTTTCTGGAAAAATCGATTTTCTAAAATATATGCCTAATCAATTTTGAAAATGTTCACTGTTCATGTTCAATCTGTCGTCTGCATAAATAATAAACCATGCAATTTTGCGGACAACCGAAATTATAAATTTAAGGTAGTCCATCTATTATTAACGCAGCTCGTTCACAGATGGTCATTGACAAAGAATTTTATTTTCAACCACATGTGTGTATTACGTCTATCAATACATATCTACAGACGCATGGTCACCCAATGCAACCAGCCGTGTTCGTAAAAAATGTGTGGTTTTCCAATCACAGGCAATATCGTCACAGACGGTATTCGAACTATATTGAAACTATATTTAGAACGATAGAGAACTGTTTGTAGATTTTTTTTATTTTCACTTACACTATTTTCACTTGGCTGACCACATTCACTTGTGCATGTGCTAAATTCATAGGTCGCTGCCCTGAACTCGTGAAGATGCCGTGTCATGTGATACCGTAAGCAACGGATCGGGAATTTAACATTTAACCGATTTCGTTGAAGTTGCGTTTACGAGAATAGGGGGAGGGGGGGGGGGGGTATTAACAATGTGAAAATACTTAAATTACGTAAAAAAAAAATACTTAGTCTATCCATGTAGTATCATGATAAGTGCACGGTGACCATTCAAAATAACTTCATAAATAAGTTTCAGTCTTGCTATATACGTTTTATACGGGTAGTTCCAGGACTGGATGACCCTGCATCAGGATAATGTGACTGGATGTGGTATCGTGCCATATGTCTATGGTATGATACTGCAGTGTGACAGCACTATATCTGTCTCAAGTAGACATAGTCTCCAAAATAATGGTAACGGCACGTTAAACCATATAAATACAACAGCAACAACACACTTTGCAAAACGTTTGTGAGGCCAATCCGTATGGTCATGTTGTATTTAATTTCTCATTTTGGATTTATCAAGCCTACCCTCATTTTGTTCTATATTAAGATTTCCCTCCCCATTATGCTGATCTCAAACGTACTTCGTATACGAACTTGTTTTATGAACTTTAAACTTACATAATCTTACATGTTAGTATTTATATGTTACCTCCAGATACATGATTTATTTATGTAAAACTTGAAACTGATATTGATATATTGGTTAATAACTTCACTTGGTATGTATCCAGTGAAATGATCCAGGAAATATAATGCATGCGATTGTGTTGCGATAATTACAACATTTCTATCTAAAAGCCAGACAAAATTAAGTGGTGTTCCTGATTAACCGACCGACCGTAAATTTTGAACGCCAACGCACATTGATACAAATACAAAAAAAAAAACAAAAAAAAAAAAAAAAAAAAAACGTTTGAAAGAAGAACAAATACATTTGACAATAGCAATAAGGAATACATACAAATACTACACGAAAATGCATCGTAGAAAATGCCTTCAATGTCACAAGAAATACTACTGAAAAGCGGTCATTCTTGCTTTTCTTCCATCCGGCCTGTGGTAGGTCAGTGCCGTTTTCCAATTTTCATTAGCTGGATGTCGCTAGTATAAGACCGGAATACAGTCGTAGCGACAGTAAACCGACGGTCACAGATCAGTAAAACTCGACAATAAGGGAACAAACAACCGTAATTGTTTTATTTCTGTGACTTTCGGTTATCTCCCTTGTACTTAAAGAATTCAAGTTTATTCACTGTTGACATCTCCAGCACTATAATGCAAAAAAGCGGCTTTTCGACGAAATTTTACTATGTACGAAAATTTCTTGTTTCCCAAACTATAGAATAAAAATGATACAAGTCACACTTAAGCGCATGAAAGGAATTGTCTGATATGTAAATAAAATGCTACGTGTATTTATGTTTCTGAAATCGCGAATGAAACATTTCGAAAATTTGCTGAAAGTTTTAATACTTTTCAAGAGTGATAAAGTCAACAGAACGAAATAAGACTTGCAGAATATTAATAAACAGTGTCCGTCCTTGTCGTTCCTAGTAAATTATGATACATTTGCACCTGTACCGGTTTTATATGTATAGTGAAAACTTATTAGATGATTATATAACCTTGACATGTCCATCAAAACAATACCACATACCACAATGCACACCATCACTGTCCCAATCGCTCCGATCATTTTGGACGAATACCTCCCATCGTCTCTGCATTTCAGTTTGCTTTCAGCTAGCGTAGTTTTCTTTTTGTTTATTTTCAGTTCTGCAACAATTTCTTCGATTTTCTCCGCCAAGGATTTCTCGTTCCAGTCACTAACATTTGAACATGGACAAACAGTCGTGCAGTGAGGGGAGGGTGGAGGTACGGTGGTGACATTGGAGTCAGCCGTCTCGATCAGGGCTTCTGTAATGTTGCTTGATGTATTGTCAATCTCAGGTAGCGGCTCAGTCGTTGTAGTTGTGGTAGGTTCAAGTGTTGTTGGAACATTTTCGTATTCTGCTAGTGCGTCCGTAGCCGTGGTATCTGTGAGAAGGAAATGGAGATTTATGTCAATATTTTTTTCTAAAGTTAAATATTCAATGCAATTTGTTTCAAAATTCAATATCGCTTACTCAGCCCATCTATTTTGGATAACATGCTACCTCATTATAATACCTTTTGATTATTTTTATAACATGTTATATCTGATAAATAGCATAATTTCATAAAAAATGAAATCTCGTCCATTTCAAATGTTCGTTATTCAACTAACCAAGACTTTAGAGCCCTTTACTGTTAGATATGTCAGTGGTCACCTTCACTTAGAAGCCACCCTGAAACCAACAGCCACGTTTAGATTTCCAAGATGTAAAAACCCATGCATTTCAATTCTTATAAACATTAATTTAGGCGTAGTAGCCACTTTTTTAATTTCTTTATCTGACTACTTGACAATTTTGAAACTACAGTTGGACCAATTCACGCGTTTGGACATTGAATTTACAGCCCTAAATATATGTTCCCTAGGGCTCCCTTTCATGCATATGCTGGTGCCCGAAGTATGCATGTCCGTTCTACACCATTTGACTGTTTTTCTCTTCTTTCTCGCTTAACCTAATTTTTTAAACGTTAAGAACAATTATTTTGCAGAAAAGTACAATTAATTTTAGCGAATATATACATAACGACGTCCTTGTAATAGGATAGTGATTCACAAAAGTCTAAGTTAGCTCATTAATTTGGTTTAGAAATATATGATGTTACAGCACTTTACTGTTTGAAACAAACATTTTACCACCTCTGAAATCGAGTAAACATCTTGTACGATGCGCAAGAAAGTAAATGCACGTCGCAGCAATGAGAGAATATAGTTGATTAGCCAACTGAACTGTAAGCTGTACAAAAAAATCAGGATCTTAAAGCAGGCTGTATAACCGGTTTCAATGCAAACTACGGGCGGCTACATCATTTTAAAAATAGACTGATATCTTACGTACTAGAAATACATCTGAATTTGTAGATAATTCGTAATCCAGACAAAACTGTGCAGTTTGGGCCGCATCCTTCGAATAGCAAACACTCGGATTGCAAGGAACTGTACTGACAGTACAACGAAGTTGACATCAAACATTCGTACAAACACTCCGTCGTGGACCCTAGAGACAGTGACCGACTCGGAGGCTCGTCTATATCGCCTAACATCCAGCTGAGTGAAACCGTCGGACATTCTGGTTATGTAAAAGCAAAATTATCATCAGTTATTTGATATAGCTTAAACTTATTTATATAACGTCGATCTGGAAACAAGTTCTTAGAATTTATTTTAATCTCTCTGGGTTTAACCAGTACTTTGCGCCTGGGAAAGCCATGAAAAATCCATGCGTGACACCACGGCGTCCTCACAGTGCAACGATATGTAATGCACTCTTGGTATAATATCTATAAATTGTACTTTGTGATGTGAATTGCAATATCTCTAGGTTTAAATCTAACTTAAGGACCCCTGTATGATATAACATGTACGGTTTTATCTGGTTATATGTACTGTGTCAGTTTTGGATCAAGGTTGTTGAAAAAGGCATAAACAAAGTGAAATAGTGCGTTTGCGTTGTGGTAGGTCAAAGGAATCTAACTCAATATCGATTTTGCCTTGCAGTAAACAGGGATTACCGACCACGATCAGAACGGGGACGATCCTGGAGTGGAAAGTAGAGAAATTTGGAGGTCGTGATCATCAGCGTGGTAAAGCACGTGACCTGTTAGTTGGACCAAGTTCGTATGGGAACGATTTTAATCTCGCTCCAAGAGAAATTCCTCAGTTAAGTAATAGTTAGATCTAATAAGCAATTATATCTTAATATAATAATAATAACATATCATGTATACGCATTTGGTAAGTGTGAACCCCCCCCCCCCCCCCTTACCCCCTTTAGTTTCCACCGTGGTTGAGAACACTTCAAAGAACATGTGCAAAACTGTCTGTGTGCAAAAAGTCTGACAAAATATCAAATTTAAAATTATTTTCTATTTTGTACATACTGCTCAAATAGAGCGATACGATATAAAATATACTGTTATCAGTATGTAGAACAGCGGTCATTAATTTACGATATTGAGAGTTGAATAAAAGCAAACAAAGTGCGCCAGTTTTACATTTTTACAGTTAAACTACATTCAGTAACACCAATGACATATTTACTATTTAGTAATAATAAAGGAAACTGAAGGGAACATAATGCGGACAGCAAGAAAGAACGACATGCGTCCAATTCACTTTAGTAAAAAAAAAACTGAAGCAGTTCTGCCAGTTGAAATTACAGAAAAGGGTTATGAAAATGCAGCTGAATTGGTTGATGGAACAAAAGGTGAGATAAAAGATGAAATAAAGATGACAGAATACACAACCATAAATAGTAAGGATGACGATAAATTGCTGACAATTTCAGTGATGCATTAAAACTAAAGAAACAAGCATGTAATGGAAATAAACAAGTAGAAAATTAAAAAAGGCTGTCTTTCAATTTATTATGCATATAAACAAGATCAATAAACATTAATTTGTCCCGAGTTATATAGCGTATAGTAACAACGATACATACACAATGAACAGCAAACATAGTGGTACAAACAACAGCAACACAGTCCGTCATGGAACAATTAAAATGAGAGATGTACAATACACATGAAATGACAATGCCCGGGTCTCATACTGATGTTGACAAAGATACTTAAAGTTGTTTAATGTCTTTTTAATTACACTGTACATGTAAATCAAAAAAGGGAAAAGATTAATGTATGGTTTTAAAACTGTAACTTTAGTCATTGTCGGAATGGTAAAACTCAATAAAGAGATCAATTCATTATTTAGACCAAAATGGTCCGATCCCAATGTTAGTCTCATAAATGAGGTTTAACGGTAAATGGTGGAAATTCCATTAGTTTTACATTGGAAACACTTTCATGTTAAACCATTTCTCTCATTTCTCAAAAGTTATGTGAATATGATTCGAACAAAATCATTAAGTTTATTTACCATGTCTTTACGGTTATTTTTTTCTTATAAAACGTTCTGACTTGTATAGGAGGATAATATATATTGACTAAGCAAATACCATTATTTCTGCAAATTTATTACTCCTTTGTAAAAGTTTAATATTCTTATAGTTACTTCTCTGTCAATGAGATGACTTTTACCATTATATAATCACGTTTATTTTCTTGAATTTCTGCTCCCCTCCCCCCTGTACAAAGTTTTTTTTTTTAAACTGGATCTCGTCTGAATGAGTTGAAAACAATGTTGACAATTTTATGTCAAAGTTGATAAACATAATATGTTTTTGATTTTTCAGTTTATTACTGAAAAAACGCAAATGAATTTTACCTTACTTGTAATGTGCACTATTTTATTTACAACGCGCAAATAAATGAAAGTTGTTTGAAGTCCATATATTACAATCCCGTATTTTTCATGTATTATTCGAAACCGGTGTCTATCATAATAACTTATCATTTTGGTAAATGATAAAATGTATATATATGGTTCAGAAACCATGACAACCACACTTGTGTGTGACTTATATTGCCCTGTTGTATAAGGAAATAGCACGGCCATGTTTAGACACAGTTACATACAAAACTCAGTCACAGTACATTCACCTTGGAATTACAAAAAGAAGACACCCATCTAGTCATTTTTAACAACTAACAAGTTATATTAACTCTCTTTAGCAACAATCTTGCTGAGCGAAATACCCGCGACCTTCGTACATATCCAGACTTCCGTTCTCTCATTTTTACTCAACAACCCCCCCCCCCCCCCCCCCCCTATATCAGATATTTTTTATCAATGTTCATCTACTGTTATTAATTTATTTTCGAAGAGTTTATATCGTGTCTTCAGCATCCGTTTCCGCTGTGATTATTTACTTGGCCTGTTATCAATTCACAATTATATTAATCACATTGTTCGTATTGTATACAGTATGGATTGCAAATTAATTTGACGATCAATGTAGTAACCAACACGAAAACTGTGCATGCCTGATAGAAATGATTGCTTTAATCAGTGGTCTTTAACTTAATCATAACTATAGGACATTATCCTTCGAGTGTAATGTTCGATAGGCACTGGGGCAGAAAGTATTTCGTGGCTGCTTTGACGATTGGATCCAATATTCTTCAAGAATGCAAAAAAGCTGAGAGTTAAAAGCATGCCAGAATGTGCATGTTGTTCGAATGAACAAAAATAGAAGAAGAAGAAGAAGAAGAAGCAAAAGAAGAAGATGATGATGATGGTGCGGAGGAGGAGGAGGGGTGAGGAGAAGAAAACCAAACTCAGACATGTGTCATAAGCATATAATACCAGGGTTGCATTGCTTGTGGTAAGTCCGTCTTTCTGCATCACTCAGCCAATACGTCCAGCTGTACCGAATCTGTCGGCAGTTGCTGATGCGACATTCATTTAGTGTAGGAATGTGTTCCACGATGTCGACGTCAGTCTGATCTAACTGTTCTATACATGTGTTCTGGTCGGCGTCAGCGATCGTCGATGTGACACAACTGTCTGGGAGACTGCATCGGTAGCAGGTTTCTATGTATTCACACGGGCTGGACGTTTCCGTTGACAAAGCTGGAAATATTCCTTGCATGAAGTTTTGATTTCATTAGCAACATCCAAATAAGTTTTAAAATAGTAATTGGTTCAATTCATTTTTGATGATTTCAGCCAATGGATAGTTTTTATAATTATATTTTATAAATTTTAATTATAAAAACTATATATATATATATATATATATATATATATATATATATATATATTAAGTTATCATTAAATAACCATAAAAAGAAAAATATAGAGCAACCATCTCACTGATTACCCACTATACTGCCTTCTGAAATATATTGATTTTTTTTTTCGAAACAGGACGCGACGCGATGGGGCAATGTACATGATGCCGATATATACGACCGTATTTTACATTGGCATTTTGCTCGGTATAAAACATTGATTTTAAGGTAATCTACCCATCATTACATTATATGCATGGTCCTTCAAATGCTAAATAGACTTCAGTGCAGATGAAATCATTCATTGACTCGGAGTTACAGACTCTTTTGCTCAAAAGTCTATAAAGGCGTGCATTTACTATAGAATTCTCACGATCGCCTTATTTACCATGATCACAATTTAATGATGAGTGGATTACCATAGCAACTAATTATCGCCGATTCAGCGACAATCGGTTGACCACTAGACATTGCACATGATGCCGATAACTGAAGTTGGTTCATCGTCGGATGTACTTACGACCGTTTATTGCATTTCACTACATTTGTCAGACGTGTGACCCTTGGCTCAGTTTAAAAATATTTATTTTCAATATAGCGACCAATCAAAATACAGTTTATACCTGTCAAAAATTGTATTCTTTAACATAATTATATTGTACACTCTGTCAAGAAATTGTCTTAACTTGCGTTCAAGATAGACGTATTTTTGATGTACAAAGTCCGTATCGTTAAGCGCTTAGCGTAATCAATGACTGAATTAAATTGTTAGTTAAACAATATTATGCAATAACTACATTTGCACGGGTACCCGCGGGCAATAGTATGACGACTACCCGGGTAAAGATAATGGACTAGTTTCAGCCCTATACTTGAGTCAGTCGTGGGTTTCAGAAGATGAAATGGGGTATTAAAATAAGAATGATAATAAGATAACAAATGATTGACTTTTTATGTACATATTGGCCAGCAGCCTATCTTAAGATGGCTGTGCTTATGGGCTTGTCAAAATTACAATTATGTAATTTACAATTATGTATTTCTGTTGGATTTTATGACCCATCGACGCTATTTCAGTCAGATGAAGACTTAATACAAATATGATATTTCCACCACCCAGTATATAAGGCTGTAGACATGATAATGCGGCACAATGCCATATTAAATCACATTATCCAGGGCAAGGAAACTTCCTTAGTATTACCGTGCAGTCATGTTTAGCGCAAGGCAGGGAGTTGCTGATCTCGAATTTCACCAAGAAGTAATAAGTGATATTTAATTTCTTAAAAATGGTGGAAATTGTATTGTTTTAGTAAATGACTACGCTGAAGTAAGTTCTAAACTTACGGACTAAATAAAACCGTAAAGATTTAAGTACCTTTTGTTAAGGAAACAATGATAAAGAATGATGAATGATGAAGAAATATGTCCCTAGCACTAACATTGTTGGTTGTACTGGCGACAGTACGAATACCTTTATTTCAATTTCATACACACATCATATACAATTAAGTATATATTATAAAATATAAATAAATAGATAAATAAATTTAAAAAAAAAAATATTTTGTGTCGAATGGGAAACAAGTTCTTTCAACTTATACTTATCCTTCTTGACGTGTACTGGGTTGGACCAGTACTTAGCGCCTGGGAAGATCATGAACATTTCTTGCTCCCGAACCCCAACCTTCGGATCTGCAGTCAGTTACTGGACCACGACGCATTTTACGAATACTTATAAGTTGGTGCCTAGCAGACTATATCATAGATAAAAAAAACAGTAAGTTACCTATTGCAACGAAAAAGAACGCGGACCTCTCCCAGGTGGCTACAGAAGGGGGCATGATGGTTGATTATGAACGGCACAACTGAAGCACTTTTCACGTCTTCGAAGTACAAAACAACAGTCACGTGTTTGTCGTTCTTTGCTGTCCTTTATAAATGTATGTTAAGTGTAAATCTATATTGACTGTTCAAAGTTGTTTTGTCTCTGTTTACAACACTTTATTTCTTTATATATAATATTCACTTGTACATTGGTAACAGATTTCCAAAATTCTGTTACAATTAATCATGTCGACTGAATGAAAAAAAAAAATTGAAAAAAATAAGATGCATATTTGCGTTGCTTTCTGCATTATTAAATTTATTTTATTAAAAAAGGTCACAGTGATAATTATTTTACAGAGCGTTTAAGAAATGTTGAGTATTTATTAAAGCTACTTTTTGAGACGTGAATATTTATTATGTTACACTTTATATATTCGGCCACTAGAAGTTACTTTTCTGTCAAAATCCAAACTTATTATCCATGTCTGGAGAAATAAACACTTCCTATTTCGCTAATACATTTTTTTCTCCAATTTTAGAGCAACACATCTTTCCTCTGCTAACCATCCCTCGCAGGCCTATTGCGTGCCAACCGTTCCAATAAGCCAACGGAATAAAATAATAACAGCGCCCAAGTGGTAATAAATCGATGTCCTATAGACGATGCATGTTTTCCTATAACTGATATAGACGTTTTTAATACTTTATTCATCTTTCTGTTTTAGTAAGTTGGAATTGAATGTTTTACCTCTGATCATTTTCCATTTTCCGTTTGGGTAAGAGTTTGTGTGACGCCCCCCCCCCCCCCCCCCCGATTGGATGGGGCTTGAGATTTCAGATCTCGAGTTTTGCATGGAAAGTTTTTGAAATTTCACTCCGTATAGACAGATATTAAAGACGTTATCGCCATTTCAATTTTGAGACAAATAGTAAACATATTAAAATGGAAAAAAAATCGTTGGTTCAAAATATATATTTATCATATGTTACCAATGAAAGAAATATACATAGTGAAATAAATCGAGAGTAGCATGCACTAACAATTTCGTAATCATTTGAAAATTGCTTTATTTGTTTCACCTAGTATCAGTAATTAAAAAACACTGTTAGATGTTGTTGTTTTTTTAATAATCATATATTTATATATTTTTGTAATATCTGACCTGAACTAGAGACTAGACAGGAAAATAAAATGTTCATTCTTCTGCAATAGTCTTAACCCTTTCCCTCATATAGACTCATTTTGACGCACTCAGTAGGTACCACATAAAGCCTGATCTGCAGAAAACCAGAGTTAAACCTTACCAAATTTATTTACAAAATCCTCATTTCCAGACCACCGAGGAGCAGCGAACAGCATAAAACCTGATCAGCCTGCGAGTAACTCGCAGGCTGATCTGGTTTTATGTTGTTCGCATAGGTCTTTTCATGGTTTCCTCTATGAGGGAAAGGGTTAAAATGTTTTCTTAACTTCTTACTGAAAACTGGAATTATGAAATCATATTCCTTAATCTTAGTATATCCTTAGATAAATTCTAAGGAAAAAATACGGATCTTAATAATTTGCTTAAAAGAAGAGGAAAGTATAAGCAGTTAATGGGGGAAAACAGCTATGAATAATAAAAAAAATCATATTTTATTATCATAAATATAATATAATTATATAGGGATGTGAAAAGTTTAATGTACCTCCTTGAATTATATTATTATTTTTTAATCATACAGGAGCATGTCCCTGTATTTGAATGTATTCATCAGTCTTTAAATGTAAATGATCGTACATAGCTACCTATCTGCTTCAATGTTTATGAACATTCTCAGAAATATCTCTAAAAATGATTTCACAAGACTAGTTGAATGCCTACTTAATGGTTGTTCGAGATCAGTGACGTCATGCCAAAATGATTCAGAGAGTAATTTATGCTTACACAACCACTACCAATTTTCGATTGTGTCAGGACAATTGATATTCTATGACAAAATGTAGAAGCTTATAACACAAAAAAGAGAAGTCAACAATATTAAGGACACTTCGAAAAAGACTGTAATGCTCCGATACAGACTAGATCCAATTATACTGAACCCATTCCCTCACTCTCACTTCGATCTGTTTTCTATGTCATTACTTTCAATTTGTTGTTGGTAATTATTTACGGTTTCTGTAATTTCCTTTCATGTTGTTATTTTTTCTGACAGCACAATCCAAGATGGCGACTAACATATCAGGTCGTACTGGACATTTCGAAGTTTATATCCGTCACCAGTGGTGCAAAGTGTCTGTAACACTGAACGATGAATCACTGTCGCTCTCTCTTGATGAGGTTCCGGAAAACATGTCTGCATCGAGTACACACAACGATTTCTCGATGCAAGGGCATAATTTAGTCTCGAACTCGACAATCAACAAAAATGAAGGCGCACCAGTTCCAGACAATATACCTGGTCAGAAGAGAACTGTTAGAGTGATGAAAGAGGAAGCGAATGGCCTTGGGATAAGTATCAAAGGTGGTAAAGAAAATAAGATGCCAATCCTGATCAGCAAGATTTTTAAGGGGATGGCAGCTGACAAAACAGGCGAGTTGTATGTGGGCGATGCCATTCTGTCTGTGAACGGTGAGGATCTCAGGGATGCTTCTCATGACGAGGCTGTCCGGGCTCTCAAGAAAGCAGGAAAAGTAGTGGAAGTGGAAGGTAATCATTGTTGAGGAATTACATTATTTCATAGATGTGTGTGATAGTGTTCAGGCAGTCATGGGTTTAGCCCTGTACTGGACGTTTTTTTCAAAGGTACTTTTATTAATTGATGATTCGGTAAATGCTGATTGTTCAATCATTTCATTTTCAGTTTTCTAATTCTGAGGTTTTATTTCAGTCCCTGCCCATTCCCAGTTTTTTTTTGTTTCTTGTGCTTTTTGTGTTAAATTGAGATTTACACATAAGAGTTGTACATGTGTGGTAAAAATGTATCCTAAAGTATTTAGTTTTCGCCATGTCGGTATTCAAGCTATTTATACTAATGGAATGTTTCACCTTGAATGTGACGTAATTTTACAGGGAAATCATCGACAATTGGCAAAATTGATTGATCCTTGTTTTCAAACTGTTTTTTCATTGAAAATGTTTGTGAGACAGATAAAAACATTCATTTAATAACAACAAAAAAGTAATCTATGTACCAACATCTGTTCTTAAAATAGTGCATTTTTGATTAAGAATACAATTCTCAAGAATCCTATGCATGGAAGTCATTTAGAGCCATAGTTGTTATTAATCTGATAAAGAATTTCACACTTGGTTATTATAATACAGCATGCTCATTTACCACCCGTAGATGGTTTTGTACCCCACAAATTGTCCATGTACCGCCAAAATTGTATAGTCTCTCTATATGAAAGGATGCAAAGTTAAGAATAAATAGCAATTGTACCCCCAGTTACAAAACTCTGAGGGCACCCTATAATAAAATGGAAACTGTGATTATGATAGTGTTTTAATATCATCATTTTAGAGTCAAACGGGGAAAGAAAACGAGGAAAAAGAACTTTTCTGCCCCGTACAGAAAAATGCAATGCTTTCTGCTGTAGATAGCCTGCATTTTTATCATCTCAATACTGTAATATGAATATGCTCACAGTTGAGTCCTTGGTTGTGAGGTATAGCATCTGCCTTGCAAACATAAGGTCCCAAGTTCGATTCCTTGGAGCAGATGAAAATTCGGTGACTGTTCATTTGGTCACACAATTAGTGGAAGTAAAGTATTTACTTAAGTTTAAGTTATGGTGTAGTTTCCAGGTAGATAGCAGAATGGATAGAGATAAGTTGAAATGAAAAAAAGAACTTGTATCTCAATTGATTTCTGGGAGCAAGTGGTAACTTTCATGACTTTTAATTTGCATGCACATTTTGAGCAAGTACTGGTGTAATATCGAGAGATAAATAAGTAAAGTTTGAACTTGTTTCTCAATCTATTTAAAATGGATATGATTAAATAAAAATTATGAATTTACTCAAGCTTTTTTTTATTATACAGAGTATACCCCTGTTTAGGTAATGCATCTTGCCAAAATCAAAGGTGCATTTTTATTGATTTCATGGTTAAAAATGCAAAAGATAATAAATTTGTATTGTATTCTGATATAATCGCATATAATCTGTGCCTGATTAGCATGCTGATATGATTTTTTTGCTTTTTTTTTTCATTTTGAGACTATTTCTCGTGTTGCCATATTTTTGTATAATTGTTTTAACCGCTTTGACTGCGCCATAGGGCCATATTTATATGGGCAATTAAATTTAAATGAGATAGTAAAATATTTTTGATTTTTAATATATGATTCTATATACTTTGCAGATAGTTTTGATGTATGACATCATTGTTTTCCAACAAATTACAATTATCAACAACTCAGATAAACATTTGCATAATGCATTACTTTTCACATCGCTAAAAATGTGCATTTCTGAAGCCTGGATACACTTATGAAAATCAATTTATTAAACTTAAAAAATATAGTACTAGAAGAATGATGATTTTTCCTGTGCAAGTATGATATCCTTTATATACTAGCCTCTTTTTTAAGAAAAATTACCAACCTTTAACAGAAATAGAGATGATTTCAGCTTTTTTTTCTTCAAAGTTTGGGGGTTTCCTCTAAAATTTAATTTTTCTCGAGATACACATGGTAAATATCTTTAACCCTTTCCCTCATATAGACTCATTTTGATGCACTCAATAGGTATCACATAAAGTCTGATCTGCAGAAAAACAGTTAAACCTTACCAAATTTAATTACAAAATCCTCATTTCCAGACCACTGAGGAGCAGTGAACAGCATAAAACCTGATCAGCCTGCGAGTTACTCGCAGGCTGATCTGGTTTTATGTTGTTCGCATAGGTCTTTTCATGGTTTCCTCTATGAGGGAAAGGGTTAAAAAAATCATATTAAGATCATATTAAGATGTCTGAATGGGTAAACTTGAAAAGAGAAATAAGCAAATCCATATCTATAAAAGTTAATATTACAGTTCTAAAACTGTAAGTGTACTTCTTCAGTGTTTGGATATATTTCAATGAAATATGGCATGCTTGATCCTAGAAATATCACAGAACGTAAAAGTTTAACTAGATCTAATGCAAAGTCAGTCTAGGAAGAGAGGAGATGGCAGGCAGGCCATAATAATTACAATTTAGGACCTTGTATGTATGAAAATCATAGAATTAAAAAGTACTTTTCAAACTGAAAGTCTGCAAACCAAATCAAAGAAGAGATGATATGGCAGAAAGGTCATTATAGATAAAAGATTCATCTTTTTAAAAGATTCATTCATAAATGAATGGCTATAAATATAAGAGAAATCTTGTAAATACATAGATTGTATTAACTTAATTTGCCTTTGATTAGTCATTCCAAATGGGACTTATTATTTTATGTTTATTTTGGCCCCACTTTTAAAAATGTAAGTGTCCATTGGTTTGTCCTTCTTTCCACCCTTAAACAAATAGCAGATTTTGTGTTGCATATTTCTCTAATTTCCAAAACTATATGAGCCAGAGTCATATATTTAATGGAGTGTTTACCAGTATGGGAACTTTTGCATATGGGGTTTTGTTTTGAAATTCATCCAGTTGTAGTAAAATTATGCATGACCTCTGACTTGATGAAAATGGCAAAAAATGAGGTCATCTGTGCCCTGAAGTGTCTGTTAACTGTAATCAATTTATTTTCTGAATTTCCTTTATATTTAATTTTCCTTTAATTGTTTTACAATTTCAGTGAAATACTTAAGGGAAGTCACACCATATTTTCGTAAAAATGCTGCTTTAAATGAGCTTGGCTGGGGAACACAGGAGAATAGTCAGGATGGTGCTAAAACAAACTGGTCTGAGAGCAAAATGATACCTCTTAAACTATGCTACCTGTGCCGAAATCTAAGCATGTCAGATCCGGATAAGAGAATCATAGAGTTACATTCTCCGGATGGGAAGAGCTCATGTGTTTTACGGTATCCGGACCTTGCCACTGCAAATGACTGGTTCAACGCATTACATGCCAATGTGACCATGCTAACGGCTCAGGCTGTCAATGATGCAAACATCATAATGAGCACAGCTCCTAATCAGCGGGAAATCAGACATGTGGGATGGTTAGCAGAACAGGTAAACAATTTTCATATCTTTTTTGTATAGATTTAGAAAGGATATATGTTTCCTCATATGGTCAGCATCGGATACCCAAACTGCCTATTACAGCTTTCAGCTGTGGGAGATTAGGCTAGCACTTTATCGTTATAAGGATATACATAAGAGGTACAGCAACCAATCGAAATGCTGCTTACACATATGAGTACCAGTACTCTTCAGTTGGAGATCTAAAATCTGTAAGTTGGTAAAGGTTTTTCTAACAGCCGAAAGTACTATTATTTTCTATTGGTCCAAAAATTCCCACTACATAGTGGGGCTGCAAATATTGGTGTGGCTTTTCAAATAATCTATAACAAGCAAATGCTAACTAATAATCTCACAGGCAATGCATGGAGTAATGGAATGAGCGCTTGTGGGTGTCCAACACTGTTATATGGTATACGCCAATGACATTAACTTCAAATAATCAAAATATTATAATATTCTTATATGCATGCTACAGGTTTTCAAGTTGCATTGCACTCACAGCTTTTTCATCAGGGAGCATTTGATAGGCGTCTTCTCATTTGAATATTCTTAAAGATGTATTTGGCTCAACACTTAAATAAATATTGTTCATGAAATATCTTCAGTTTTTGAAACATTAACACTATAAACAATATCTGGGTAAATATACTTTTATAAATGGCTGGTGACAGCAGTATATTCAAGAAACAAAACCTTGTCACAGGAGTTTACGGAAATTCATCCGACATTATTGGAAAGACTCTCTGGAATTAATTATGTATACAGTACAGTAAGTTCACAGGGCAAATTGTCACAGATACAAAAAAGCTGAACATCATTTTGACAGAAAAGAAAATGAAAGTTATATGTAAAGAAGAAAGGCTGAAACAGAAAAGACACACCAAGGCTCATAGGGAAGACATATCATTTCTATGAAACATTGGATAGTTTTAGGCATTTTTCACATTTTAAATCTTTTTCTCTTTGCATCAATATTTTAAATCACAAAATAGGTATGAGGAATTGGAGGAATTCATGCTTTATTTTGTTGAAGTAATAGACAATACCAAAGAAACAAGTGGAACTGGAACTCTCTATGGTTGCCTTATGTAAATAAGTGTGTCTAATGTTAATCTCTTATAGCTAGATGTAAATGGGTAAGAAAAAAGTGCAGCCTGTTTGTTGCCTCATTAATATTAATGATGTTCCAAGTATTACCGGATGTGATCTGATTGTTTCTGACTATGTAAGGTAATCTCATTGTGTATTTGTCAGTAGTTAAAAAATTATTTTTTTTTAAATTCCCTGTGTTAATAAAAGATTACAGTAGAACCTCGTTAAACCAAAGTCCTAGGGACCAAGCTGAAAGACTTCGAAATAACGAATATTCGGATTAAAAATCCCATGGAAATTATAGTTTCTGTGCGTGCATGTCTGCGTTTTCATTACCAGTGCAGATCGTTATGTATATAGATCTAAATACTTTTTGCATGTTATGAAAAGTACAGTAATAAAAATATTTCATAATCTTTTGTTCAAACATGTCAACATAGTGATACATATTTTTACCGTCGATCTGCTGCTTCTGGTGGCGTCGCATGCTGGTGATGAACGCGATGATGTGGAATGTATACAAGATCTGACACCTGGGTTTATCTGTTGGCACGTGCATATTATGTAACCTATCAGACATTGATTAGCATTAATCAACATTCCGGTCGGACACACATTGCACAATCCAATCTCAAAAAGAGGTGGGAAAAACTTGTCTGAGCCATCACTCAAGGTGCAGCCGCAAAAGAAACTAGGTTACTGACTGGATACAAATGATGAGAGGACAATAATTTGTTCACGAAAATTTATGAAAATTGACTTCGAAATAAAAATTATAAAATATATATAAATTGTGATCTTGGGACCGGGATTTTACTTCAAAATAATTATAAAATCAAAATAGCGAAATTCGGATTAAACATTTTATTTTTAGTTAAAATAAGAAGCGAAGAAATCGGGACCGAAAATAAACTTCGAAATGGCGAGGAATTCGGTTTAATGATGTTCCGTTTTGCTAGGTTCTACTGTATAACATTGTCTGTTTCAATCTTTCGACTTTTTTCTGGAAATAATTATTAATGTTGCACTCTATATTTTCACACAGTGTCTCAACAAACAACTTTCTGTCAAGATTGGTAGTGATAAATGTTGGACCAAATACATCTTTAAAATTCAGGCAGTTTTCCAAAAAATTACTTTTTACCCCAGGATTTTTCATTCCCCAAATTCATTTATTTATATGAAATATTTTAAGTAAATATGGAGCAGTAATGATTTAATTTTGACAGAGAGTATGTCTGATTTTTTTTCCTAAATTTTGATAAAAATGTCTATTATGTATAACAGTAGACATTGAATCCTTTCATCTGGTAATTACAATAGTTCTAAGAGAGTAAAATACTTCAGAAAATGTAGGATTAAAAAAAAATTACCATTGTAAACCCATTACATCATGAATATTCATGTTCAAATTTATGATTTAATGAATATTTCGGTAATAAACTGAACTTTAAATGGTATATGAAGCAAGGGATTTTCTTCCCTCTGAAGACTGTGTAGAATTTATTACATGAGCAAAATAAGGAGAGCCTGATGAGACAGCTCCTATAGGAGCGCCAATCAGTCGTATAGGAGCTGCCTGATCTGGGTCTGCTCTGTTTGCCAATGTGTCAAATTAAGGCTAAATGAGGTAAGGGTTTAAGCCAATCTTAAGTTGCTTCATGATTCAGCCCCTTTTTATTATTTAGGAACACTTGTGAGGGAGTGTGTAGTTTATATTTATTGTAGGTTGAAATTTACTGTAAGTCTGGAGAACTTATTGATGACTGTGCCTGACACAGATATTGGATTTTTGAACCACTGGGATAGTCCTGTGTCAGAGCTGCAAGTTCATTTATTTGATAGACTATATCTGATTAGTCATTATCTTGAATCATCGGACTTCTCTTGAATCATCAAAATATTTGGTTTTCAGCATTTAGATTCCTTTTATGTCGTTTGGAAAAGAGCCATTTTAGGGTTCCCATGGGATGCCTAGGCACTACCAGCTCCACCCCTTCGGGCTCCCTTATTGTGCCCAATTAAAAATGATGACCATATTTGAGATTGAGCATGGAAGTCCTTTGGTAGTACATAAAACAAAGGCCTTAATTCACCCAGCCATGGGAATTAACATAGTAATTGCTGTCTGTGTTCTGTAATATTTCAGTTTTCATTCATTTCTGTTTCAGAAAGTGTAATTACAATATTAGAAATGGTTGTAGTCAAGTCAGTATAATAGTTAATGCAGTGCAGCCAGTTCTTATGATGTATCCTATAGTAAGTTTATGTCATGAAAGCCATTATAACATGGCTCAAACTGTGGATACATAGATGGTTATTGTGACAATATGGTCCAGTCTAGCACAATATAGGTCTAGCAGTATGTTTTGTCCCAAAACAGATGCTTATGGTTGACCTGTATTGTACACTGTATTAGGAATTACAGACTTAAAGTATAATCATAAAAATATATAAGTGATATTTCTTCATGCTTAATTGTTGTCAACAAACAACTGGTTTAAAATATCAAAGTACTGAAGTAATCAATATTCCATAGAAAAGTTTTTGACCCCCAAGTCGGTTGTTTGTTCAAATACTGCTATGAAGGTGTTTCTATATTAACCTTCAATTTGGAAACCTTTTTGACCTTTGCTGGCAGTCAGCTGCACTTGGCACAGGGGTCTGGTACAAAAGGTGGTCATGAATATTATATATACTGTTATATGTATATATACTATAGTGATTTTTGGAGCCAGACTCCTTTGGTACTACATGTATTAAGTTTAAAGGAGCTATCTTTTCGATCTCCAAAGTAGAACTTAAGAAATTCATTAAAAGCTCATAATACATGTGTATGCACAGAAATGCATCAAACTTAAGTTTAAAATGAGAATATTTGTGGTAATTGGGTGTCCCCCAAAAAACTGTTGCTGCTAGATCATTAATTTTTGTGGGACACTTATTTTTGTCAATTTCGTGCCGGGCTTTATCCACGAATAATAATCCCCACGAAAACTTGTCTCCTGTATAGATCTCATATTTTCTAGAACAAAGATCTATGAATAATTGTACCCACAAAATTCTCTTATGTACATAATCAACAAAATTTTAATATCAACGAATATTAATAATTTTACAGTATTTCGAATTTGACAATACTCGACCAATTTGCAACAGATCTTTTAGACATGTTGCCTACTTGTTGATAATACGCTAAGGTTACTCTGTGAAAAAATGAATTTGGTTCAGACATTTTTGATACCCAATATGTAATTATTATTAATGCTGATTTATTAGTTTTGCAAAATGCATGATTATACAAACGTGATTGCACCTCCGGTCCCTCCATCAGAGCACTTGATAGCAGTTTGGTTTGTCAATAGAAGAACTAGGAACTTCACCGGGTTGTATGGATCAATATATTTATCATACAATTAAGAAAACCTGTCTTGCAGTATAGAAGAGCAAATTGATAAAACCAAGCGTTTAAAAAGGAAAGCACCTCCGTGTGAATAGACTGTGAATTTCCTGGCTTACAAGCCAAGTTTCCTGTAACTTGATAAATGTCTACACAGATGGTAGGAAGCTTAAACACAGTCACACAGTTAAGCTAGTCATAGTAATTGAATGTTAAGCTTTAGACAAAAGATGTCAGGGTGAATGTTTTAAAAGTATGCCAGGTAATTGATTAAGGCTGAGATTTGCTCAATAAAACAATTATGAATATTTTAAATAAAGGCAGTAGGAACAAGCTTACTGTACTGAATATAATTAAAAAACAAAAGCTTCAGGTTTTGCCTGTCGAATATGAATTGTTTTTAATTTGCATAAAGTGCATACCATTTTGTCTTTAATAAGTAATGGATATGAGCACCTTTATAGCAGTATCTTAACCACTTTACTGTACTGTCCCTAACACCAAGTAGTTAGAGTGTCCACCTCTAGAGCAGGAGGTCATGCATTCAGTCAAAGTCGTTAAAAATGGTACCCATGGAAGCTAGCTCCATGTTTGGCGGTAAGCATATAAATAGGTTAGTTCCAGGACTGGTTGGCTTGATGTCAAGATAATGTGACAAGGTGTGGTATCATGCCACATGTCTTAGGCGTGATACTGCAGTGTAGCAGCACTATAAATGTCTCAAGTAGACATAATCTCCAATTTTGACAAAATGACTGAAATACTATCAGTTGGAAGTTAATCAAACATAACCCTTTACATCATAATTATAGACATATTTTGATGCCTTTGCAAACAGAGCAGACCCAGGTAGTACAGCTCTTTTCTGGAGTTTATGAACAGCTTACACAGTTGGGCTGCTTATACTAGGGAACTGTTAGTACAGGTGGTTTTCTAATGCAGGTGGACTACTAGTACAGGTTGAACAATGTGTGTTCCTGTGTTTACAGTTGGCGGGTGACCAGCCCAACTCCAACTGGAAGCCGGTGTTTATTGCCCTGACAGACAAGGACATGTTGATGTACGACACTGCCCCCTGGAGCAAGGAGGAATGGGCTACACCCTTCCAGAGCCATCCGCTTCTAGCCACCAGGTGAGGCAGAGGACACACCCTGGCTTGTCTGTGATTTTGTAGACTTGGACTTTTAAAAGAAAGGCATTAGTCCAGAATCTAACCAGAAATTTCCAGAAATATTTTGCAGATACCAAGATTTTTGTTAACAATCCTGTTTATTTTAAACTACATTTTTTAAATGCCTTCAGACCAGAGTACCGGTTTATACCATGATCAGTCTGAATACATTTTCAGTCTTGTTAATGTTTGCTATACAGGTTGTAATGTAGTCATACTATGATAAATCCTTAACAATGTACATACTAATGAGTGTGGGTTTATGAACAGTCTTTGCAATATCTGCAGTTTTCATTTTTTTCAAGCTGTTTTGTTCAGACTTCATGGAAGTCATAATTAAAATTAGAGACTGTCAATGCAAAAATTTTATCATCTAGGTTTATAACTGTTTTAATTTGCAGGGGTTTCTCTGTCAGCACATTCAATATTATTACTCAGATTCTACTCATTCTTCAAAGCAAAGATGAATCCACTTTTTAGCTCACCTGAGCACAACGTGCTCATGGTGAGCTATTGTGATCGCCTTTTGTCCGTCGTCCGTCGTCCGTGCGTGCGTGCGTGCGTGCGTCCGTCCGTCGTCAACAATTTGCTTTAAACAACATCTCCTCATGAA